>PVIU01004589.1:0-124718 GCA_004026605.1 Ondatra zibethicus
CCTTCCCACCACACCCCGGGCCTTTCTTTCTCATGTGTAATTGCTAACCTCCAACCCAGGACTTACAGAGACGAGGCTATCTTCTAGTAGGACAAGGCCCCCAGGACGTAATAAATGTCTCCTTTTGCCATATTTTATGCCTCAGATGAGAGAGATGTCTGAATTTGGGCAGCTGTCCAGGCCCGAGAACCAGAAGACAGGCTTCTGCGTAGCTTCCTATAGTCCCTCTAAGTCCACCATAGTCCCATGCAGGCTATTGCTTTACACAGGCAACCCCAGTTTTGCCAAAGTGATTTGTGAAGTCCACAGACATAAGTAGGGTTCAAGTATTTGAACCCATGACCTTTCTGTCTATAAACTTGTGGAATTAACACTTTACCATCAGTTTGGAGATCTGTGTCATTACCAACAGTGTTGGTTCTGTTAGATGATAAGAAGCTGGAAGGATGTATGCATGCTGGGATTCAATGTAAGTCAGATATGAAGGGAAGATAGGGGCAGTCACATTGAAGCTGTACCAGGGTCCTGGGCAGAGGACCAGAGAAGGGTCCCATTCTAGGCTCTGTAGATGTGAATGTTCAAATCCACGTGTTCAAGTCTTAAATCCCAATGTGATACAATTGAGAGATATGACCTTCGGAGAGTAATAGACTGTGAAGGTCATAAGGTCATTCTACTGGGGGGATTAGTGTCTTTATGAGATGATGAAGAGGCACTAGAGCTTGCATCCTCTGTCTGCTGAGGAAGGACCCAGCAGGAAGGTAACCATCCAATAGTCAGCCAGAGAGCCTTCAGTGGGAACCAAGCCGGCTGGTACCTTCACCTGGGACATTCTAGTCTCCAGACTGGGGAAAAATCAACATCTGGTGTTCAAGCTCCGGCTGTGGTGTTTTGTCCCTAGTAGCACAAGCTCGCTAACGCTGTTCCTTCACCCACTGCTTTCTTTGCTGTTCTCTGGGGGTCGCTTTAACTCCATGCTAAAACCCACTCTCAAGCCTGTTGTGATTCATACCTGTAACCCCAGCACTCAGGAGGAAGATCGAGAGTTCGAGGTCAGCTTCAGTTGCACTGCAAGTTCAAGGCCAGTCTGTGGGCTCCGTGAGATCGCGCGTCTCAAGAAACCAAAACAACAAAACCCATTCTCGGCTAAAGATAGCCCCTATTTCATAGGGTACTTGGCCATCATTCAGTGATCCATAATTTAGAACTCTCCGGAGTGGTGGTGAAGTCTATGTCTTCATACTAAGTTAAGTATAAAGATATTTGAACTTGGGTTTTGGGCATAGGCAGACTAACCCACATCCTAAACTCACATCACATTTTCCTTATGTGTGAACCAAGGGTGATGTTGACTTAAATGGTTGTGGAGCCACTGGAAGGGCTGTCAGCTTGAAGAGTCTTCCACAGTGCGGGTGCAGCAAAGGTGCCTTTCTTTTCTCTGTCACACATGGTACCATTATGCCAAGGTCACATTTATAGTTTGCCCCATGTTGAAAGAGAAGGCAGAGAGCAACTAATTTGGTTCTCAGTGGCAGTGGCAACCCCTAAAGGGATTCCCATCGACCTAAGGTAGGAGCTGTGAGAGCCACGGTGAGTGAAGGCATGCTCCCTGCCCCGAGGAACAGCTCTGTGGTGTCACGAAATCCATGTTTGTCTTCATCCAGTTTCCTGTCATACAGTTCTTTAAACTCTTAGACTCTGGGAGTAATAAATTTGGTTTTTGTATGTAAGATCACTCACTACTGGCTTGATTAAGGCTCATTCCACAAATGGAATGCATGCCTGCTACTGTTAACTGGGCCCAGAACCCATGGCTGGGTAGGTCATAGGACCTAGGGGAAAACCTACTATTACCCTACTATCACTATTCTGTTAAATGAGCATAGTGTTAAACTGTCCCTAAATACATATCTTTCTACCATAGATTAGGGCAGCCCTAAATCCTCACCAGAGAAGCTTTTTTTTTTTTTTTTTTTTGTGGTGGTTGGTGATTGCCACAAGGATGTACAAATGGTCACTGTGCAGAGAATAAGAGATTGTAGCCCAGGTGTGGAAGTACACTTTTTTTTTTTTGGTTTTTTAAGACAGGGTTTCTCTGTGTAACAGCCTAGCTGTCCTGGAACTTGCTCTGTAGACCAGGCTGGCCTTGAACTCACAGAAATGTGCCTGCCTCTGCCTCCCGAGTACTGGGATTAATGGCATGGGCCACCACCACCGCGAGGTACACATTTTTATTTTTTTTGAGGTACACATTTTTAATCTCAGCCTCCAAGGGCAGAAGCAGGTAGATCTCCATGTGTTCAAGGCCAACATGGTCTACAAAGTAAATTCCAGTCTAGCCAAGGTTGCATAGGGAGACCTTGTCTCAACAACAAGAACAACAACAAAAAGATTAGACAGACAGACAGACCAATGAAAGAGATTGCAGAGTGTCTGGCCCTAAGTGGGGCCAAGTATCATACCTGTCTCCCCTAAGGCTCAGGGATCATCATGGAGCTCAGAGGGTGGAAAGAATGAAAGAGCCAGAGGTAGGGACCACTGCTGGGAAGGAGCATCTTCTGGTCACGGCAGGTCTATGCACACACAGGTAGTACTCTGGGGGGTTAAAAAAGAATATAGAAATTTGGGAGGGAGAGTAATGATGGGGACATGAGAGGATTTGGAGTGGAAGGACTAGTGGTGGGTGGGATTAAAAGCATGTTTATATACCTATATAAAATTAAAAAAAATACTGTTAGCTTAGTCAGGGGATGTCCCTATTTAGAATGGAGTCATTCCAAAGACTGAGACATGATCAAAAGGCTGAGACTTCCAGGACCACCTTCAACTTGCAGAGAAGGGATAATGGCTAGAGATTTGCTTGACTGTCAATGGCCTACAATGTAATCAGTCATGCATAGGCCTCCACCACCTCCCAGAAGGACTGAAGGGATAATGGCTAGAGATTTGCTTGACTGTCAATGGCCTACAATGTAATCAGTCATGCATAGGCCTCCACCACCTCCCAGAAGGACTGAAGGGAAGGGAAGGAGAATCCCGGTAGCTGAACAAGTGCCTGGAAGGTGGCATGCCCAGATACTGTGTGACATACTGAGGAGATGTGAGCATCTAGCTACAAACAGCAGGCCGAAGAACGGTTCCACCTACAGCGAACGTGACAAAGCAGTGGGTTTCTTCAGGTGACTTCCAGGAGCATGAATGACTCAAAGAAAGACAAGTGTGTCATGGAAAAGCCCATCCCAGGATGGCGATGACACATGAAGGTTCCACCCTTGAGCTCCCTGAAGACCGTGCAGGCTGCTCTACCAGAGACTGCCCTTTCCCAAGCCACTACTTACTGCTTAGGCAACTGGGGGAGGGGCTGCCTTTGTCTTGTGACTTTCTTAAGTTCTTACTCTTTTGAGACTTCCTGAGTCCCGTAAGTTTAATTTATTTGCTGAGTTAGATGTGCCTCTTTTCTCCCTCCAACAGGGAATGTTTCAACTGGAGGCAAAGTGTTACACAACACCAGAAAGCTGGGAACATTTCTCCCATGCTGGGCCCCGCGCATCTTCCGGTCCGGCTGTTCACTGCAGACTTAGAACGTTCCTTATGATAAACCAGGGAGCGTAACTGAGGCTCTTGCCTGAGTTCTAAAAACTGCTGTGGTGAATTATTCAAGCCAGAGGAACAGAGTTGTGGAAATTCAACCCATAACCAGCACTTCAAAACACACAGGACAGTCTCCTCTCGTGACGGGAATCTGAAATCTGTGACAACCCCAAGTTGGTGGGTCTGACACTGTCTCTAAGGAGGCCATGTCAGAAAAGATCGTGGAGAGTCTGTGCAGTAGGACTGCTTTCCTCTTGTGAGGAATTCTCACTTCCACATCAGAAGTGAGAAGTGTTGGCTTGACTATGTCTGCAAGGGGGGCTTTCTCCCCCAATTTCCCTTTCAGACAGGGTCATATGGCCCAGACTGCACCTGAACTGTGTTATGCAGCCCAGGATGACCTTAAACTCCCGATCTCCCTGCTTTGACCTCTCGAGTACCAAGAGAGAACCCATGTGGGCCACCATGCCCAGCCTCTAACATGCACTAAAACTTTTTTTTACACCTAATTATTTTGTGTATATGCATATGGGTGCATGTAAACACATGTTATGGTGCTCCTGTAGAGGGAGAGGGTGTTTTGTAGGGATTGCTTCTCTCCTTCCACCATGTGGGTTCTAGGGATGGAATTTAGGTTGTTAGATTTGGCAACAAATACGTTTATCTGCGTGGCCATCTCAACCCCTCTATCCTTTTATATTTAATGAAAAGACATGATATGAATGTGTTCCTGCTCTGAAAGAGGCAGAAATCACCACAGGCAAATGGGTTTGCAAGAAAGAGAATTCAGCAGGGAATTTGTAAAAGGCTATGAAACAGCCATGCTCAGTGTCCTTGGGTCACCAGGCCCAGGAGGGAAGCTTACTGAGGACTGGGGAGCTACTTAACGGAACTACCAAGGCTGGGATACGGCCCTTACCTCAGACCTAGGGCCCTCTTAGCTGTGTTTGTAGGCTTGTTGACAATCATCTTTACCTCCTGAATATACCCAAGTGCCTTATTCTTAAGGGTGGCTGTCTCGGCCAGTGTTTTATTGCTCTCAAGAGACATCATGACCATAGCAACTCTTATAAAAGAAAGGATTTAATTGAGGCTCGCTTACGGTTTCAGAGGTTTAGTCCATTGTTGTGGTGGGGAGCCCGGCGGCGCGCAGGCAGACATGGTGCTGGAGAAGTAGCTGAGAGCTCTATATCTGGATTCACAGGCAGCAGAAAGGGACAGAGACACTGGGCCTGACTTGGGCTTCTGAAATCTCAAAGCTCACCCTGTGACATATTTCCTCAAACGAGGCAGTACCTTCTCCAACAAGGCCACACCTCCTAATCCTTCTTTAAGTAGTGTTACTCCCTGTACTGAGCCTGTGGGGCCATTCTTATTCAAACACCCACAGTAGCTATCTTTGTGCAAGGAACTATAGGGCTCCTGATAAAGATCCAAGAGGTCCCAAGCCAGTCTTTTAGCTCCTTTGTAGCCTACTCCCTCCCCCCCTTCCTTTTTAAAACGGAGACAGGGTCTTAATCTAGAGACCCATAACTGAGGGTGGCTGATCTTCCTAGCTCCACTTCCTGAGTACTAACTAGGTTTACAAGCTTACAAAGTGTCACCACATCCAGTTCTTATGTAATACTTGTGATTTAACCCAGAACTTAGTACATGCCAGGTAAGTTGTCGCCCAACTAACTGTGCTGCATTCCAAGTCCCCCCCCCCATCTTTTTCACTTTTGTTTTTGTTTTTTGGGTTTTTTTTTTTTTCCCGAGACAGGGTTTCTGTGTATAACAGTCCTAGCTGTCCTGAACTAGCTCTTGTAGACCAGGCTGGCCCTGAACTCACAGAGCCTCTGCCTCCCAAGTGCTGGGATTAAAGGCGTGCACCACCACCACCCAGCTCCTCTCTTTCACTTTTTGAGATAGGGTCTCACATTGTCCTGCCCAGGCTATGCCTCAAAACTCACTGTAACCAAGCCTAGCCTCAGCTTTGAGGTAATACTCTCCTCTCAGAAACTCCAGTGTTAGGACTATGTGAGCTACCATGCCCAGCTCATGCTTTCTTTTTTGTTTGAGACAGGATCTTGCTGTGTAGCCGAGACCAGAACCCTTGTTCCTTCTGACTCAGCCTCCCAGTTGCCGGGACAAGTGTGTGGCACCAATACCCAGACTGAATGCGGAGCTTTCTAAGCAGGCCTTCCCTGGAATTGTAGTTCTGGGAAATCTAGGGCCTTCAGTGCAACTAACAAGGCAAAAGCAAAACTCCTCTCAAAATGCACCTCCCAAAGGGAGGAAGATGGCCCGGCGTACTCTCAAGTAGACAGGCTAACCTGGACCCCAGTGAAGACTGGCATGTATTCAACAGGCATTTATTCATCAGCTGTGTGTTCTTGTGCAAACTCTGTCCTTTCCTGAAGACTTCAGTTTTCTTATATTTGTGGTTGTTATTGTTTGCTTTGTAACCTGGGCTGTGCCATAACTCATGATCCTCCTAGGGCTTCAGCCTCCCCAGTGCTGGGATTTTGGATATTCCCTATTACATGGAGATTGACACAGATTTTCTATCCTGTTAGACATGACCGTCCTCCTCAACTTTTCCCTCCCCTCCCTACCAGACAAAGTGCTGGAGTAGACGCCAATTCGAGGACTGTTGGGGGAAACGTCTTTGACCAATCCGAGTCCTTCCCAGCCCATAGTCCACAGAGGTTTGATCCTGCCCATTCCACCAGCTGGCTGGCTAGTTCCCTCTTACTCATCCACCACTCCTTTCAAGGACAGGAATGTGCATTGTTCAGCCACTGCTCTGACTCCTACCGCACAGTGAAAACTAAAGAAACGTTAAGAGGGGCGAAGGATCAGTCCACCCTTACTTTTTCTCGGAGGAACTGGTGGGGATCGAGGGATCACATCCTAATATAGAAAACGGGCCGTCTAGTGCGCTGAGAACGTTGCCACCAAATTGGAGAGCTTCTCCACGGTCACCCCTATATATAGTTCTTCCAAGTGCCTCGGGAAGGAACCACGGAACACAAGGGGCCAACAGTGGGTTTGGAGAGGGCGTTGGAGAGGGCAGAAGTCGCCTAGGTCAGCAGCTGGGAACCGCTTGCAGGCAGCGGGCTGAAGCAGGGTGGAGCCCGGCGGACCGCAAGTCTCAGGGGGCGTGGAACCCAGGCGGAAGGGGCGGGCCGGGCACGAGAAGGGCTGGGCCGAGGTGCCGCGGCGTTGCTGGAGGGTCGTGGGCGGCACGTCGGAGACATGTCGGGGGGCAGCAGCTGCAGCCAGACACCCAGCCGGGCCATCCCCACTCGCCGCGTAGCCCTCGGCGACGGCGTGCAGCTCCCGCCCGGGGACTACAGCACCACCCCGGGAGGCACGCTCTTCAGCACCACCCCGGGAGGTAGGCGCGGGCCGGGGGTCCCGGGCGATCTCCGGGACCTGGAGGACACGCGGAGATCCGGAGTGTCGCACGTGCGACGGGGGTGGCGGCGCTCGGGGATTTCGTAGCTGGACAGAACGGACAAGGGGCGTCGGGAAGGCAGGAGGGTCACCGTCTCGGTTGCCTGCCTTCTGGAGCGTGGTCTGGAGATCGGGCTGCAAACTGCCCGCGATAGCTTTTCCCTGAGAGAGACCGCGAAGTGCTCCAGGCACACAGATAGGCACTCTGCCAGGATCACCATGTGCTCAACTGCGGCCTCTGTGGGTGTCAGGGCAGTTCTAGTGTGGAACAGGCTGGGGGTCTGGGTGGCCCACGGAGCAGGGGAAGGGCCTGTCGTGGAGATGAAGTTTAGTTGATCTCCCTTGGAATAAATAACGCCTGCACGCACACTTTTTAACCTTCCCGGGGCAACTCTCGTTTGGCGTTGGACACTCGCTCCTTAATAGAGAGGCTGGGCGTTGAGGGTGCGCCCTGCCCCAGGAGCACGTCTCGGCTACCTGTGGCACGAAGCCGATTTACAGAGGGAGGTCTCTACGCAGGGGCCTGGCTCTGCGTCCAGGGCTGTGCAGAACAACACGTTCCTCGGGTCCTGTGGGGGAGGGCACAGCGCTGAAATCGCCCAAGTGGTGGAGGATGAGGAAGAGGAAGCTGAGTTGGCGCGGGAGGGGGCCGGCCTCCGGGAACCAGGCATTCCCAGCTTGCCGGGAGCCCCAGTACAGGCGCTGATGAAACCTACATGCCCGCTTGCATGATGAAATCCTCGTGGCGCGCTACTTCCCTCCCATCCTCGCGCTGCTCCCACCCACTTTGCGCTTCTCCCCTTCCTGGTCTCCTCCCCCAAGCTTCTCCTCTTACAACTTAAAAACAGGAGAGTTCCTGGCGCTACGCTGAACCTTGGGCTACTACAGGCGGAGCCAGGCCACATGTCTGTTTTCTCAGGCAGCTGTCCCTATACCAGGGAACACAGCCAGGTCCCAGAACCAAGTCACCGAGGAAGGGATCTTGGAGATGAGTGTACGGTTTGTGCCTCTTGGCCTTCAGAACACTGCACCTAGGCCCCACTCCTTGAGCACGTGTCGTTATGCATTGTCATGCTGTGTTCCTAGACTCAGCAAGAAGTAGCAACCAGATTGGGGGGCGGGTGTTTTCCCTTTCATTCGAAATGGCCTAAGGAAAAGTTCTTTGCAGGCTTTTTTTTGGTTTCTTTCGAGACAGGGTTTCTCCGTGGCTTTGGAGCCTGTCCTGGAACTAGCTCTTGTAGACCAGGCTGGTCTCGAACTCACAGAGATCCGCCTGCCTCTGCCTCCCGAGTGCTGGGATTAAAGGCGTGCGCCACCACCGCCCGGCCTTTGCAGGTTTCTTTTCTGGCCTCCATTTACAGGAGTTCGCCACCCTTTCCTGGCTTCTAGTTCATGCTCTTTATACCCTTTGTCTTGCAGAATTTTGTGTTAAGCACGAGCTGCGCAGACACTTGAGCCCTTTTATTTCCAGATGGACCGGGTAGTGAGTAGCAATAGCCAACAGTACTGTTTGTAAGGAAGATCTACTTCTCACTGTGGACTGGGACGTGTCATGGTTGACAAACTATGAAGTCCCCAAAGCCATCTGGCTCTTGTCAGGGTTGTTTTGTGGGGTACACAGCCCATAGCTTGAGGAAAGTCTTGCTTATTTCTGTTGTATCCAACAGGTCTATTCTTTAGCTAAGGACACAGGGATCCATCTGCCTCTGCCTTCCAGAGTGCTGGGACTAAAGGTGTGCACCACCTCATCTGGCCATCCAGGCTTCCTTACTGCCTTGGCTGGGGACAGGATTTTGGATTTTTTCTAATGGCTCTGACCTATTGCACATTCATTGGACTTTTGAATTTTCCTACATATATCAGGGACCGGCTGGGAGACAAAGTTGAGGTTAATGGCCTTGAGGTTTGTGCTGTGTCCTCCGAAACTATAGGAATATATACCCAAGAAGCGTGAAGCAGGCCTGAGACACTGGCCTAACCATTTCACGTGTGATTGGGCTGCATTCCATTTTGAGTACTCAGGGATTCCAGGGGAAAGGGACATGCAACGCCTGTCCACGTTATTTGCCTTTTCCGATCTTCAGGAGTCTGGCAAGGTAAATTCTGTCCAGGCATAAAGTTAGGCATTTCGGAATTTAGGCTTTTTCTACACGTCTTGGCTTGTGACTGCTTTGCAGGGGGTGTGAGGTCTTCCTGAAGAAATACTGCTGTAAGTCCCCTACAGCTGAGGTGGCTTTGAAGCAAGCAGTTGTCTCTGGAGGCAAGGACACAGCAGGTAGCCTGAACCATCTCCCTTCCTGTGCCTCTGGTCAGGTGGTCATTAACCCCTTGCTGGCTGACCCAATGGTCTGCAGTTAGGTACCCAGAGAACGTTAGCCATTTCTGAAGGGAGTGTCCTACATCAGTACTTGAACCTGCGGTCAACAATCCCATAAACAGACTCTTCTCGTGAATTCCCAGAATGGATGTTTGACCTCCAACCTACAGAAGTTGTTGGGGGTGTTTGTACCTAGTAGTGATTAACTGGGTGAGGTTATTCAGGCAAGCAGATAGGGTAGCAGATGGTGATGACATTGTTTTGTTAACCCAACAAAAATGGTGCTTGCGAAAATAGTGGCGCACGCCTTTAATCCCAGCACTTGGGAAGCAGAGGCAGGTGGGGCTTGGTGAGTTCGAAGCCAGCCTGGTCTACATAGTGAGTTCCAGGTCACGGAGACCATATATATATCTGTCTGGGAGCTGACCTTGAAGTGACTGCCAACTATTAGCTGTGGTAGTGCTGGGAAGAGGGGGAGGGGGCTTGGCACTGATGCTGGTGTCTCGATGCCCCGAGGTTTTAGTCACGGAGAGCGAAGAAGTTACTCTTGAGGACTGCGGGTGGAGTGAGCAAGCTGGGCTATAGAGGCAGTGAAGGCGGTAGAAGAATGGTCCTCACCTTGCGCCTATCGGAGCTTGAAAGTGTTGGAAGCATTATACATTAGGGTCCAGAACACACTACTGAATTGGGGGGTCAGGTAGAGCACTCTAAACTCCCCTTGAACCCTCTTGCTTTTTAAGAGGCTCTCAAGAGGCATGCACTAGGTCTGGACTAGGAAGACAGTCTCACTTGGAGGGTTGGCATGGCTAGCTAGTCAGAAGAGTTAGCTGAAGTAGAATGCAAACATGGAGCTGGAAGAGATGGCTCAGGGGTTAAAAAGTGCTTGCTGCTCTTGGGGAGGATCGCCCTTCAGCACCTAAAGGGTGCTCCTGGACCCCTGACCACCATGATTCGAGCTTGAGGGGTGCCCTCTTCTGGCTTCCACAGGAGCCTTCCCCCAAATAAAAAAATACGAGCTTGGAGGGTTGGAGGTGAAGTTGGTGCCAGTGTTGCTGCCAGCTATGTGGAGGCTTTAAGTTCTGTGTCTAGCATCACAGAGAAGGAAGGGAGGAGGAGGGATGCGGGGAATGGGTATCAAGTGTAAGACAGAATGGATATGTTGGGAGTGAGGGGAGCTAGATGTTAGCACAGACTTTCAGTTACGAGAGCAGTAAATTCCAGGGATGTAGTCATCCGTGACTATAATTAACCCTGCAGTGTTTACTAGAAATTACCTAAGAGCAACCTTAGCAATATTCTTACTTACACAAACACATACATCCGTGACATACGCTGATTTAATTGTTAGATTTATTTCATGTTTCCTAGTGTGAGATCATAATTTTGTATACTTTGACTAGGTCTCCCTCCTACCTTTCTTCCTTGGCTGACCTCAAACTGTTGATCCTCCTGCCTTAGGCTCCTGAGGGCTGAGATTTTAGGCACGTGCCATTCAGCTTGAATGTATGTCATTTTTATAATTCAGTACAGCTCACGGGGGACACGATTCTAAAAATCAAAGGCCTATCTCTAGAATGAAGTGGTTTGATAGGTCCCCCCAACCCTTCAGCTCTATAACCTGTCGTAATTCTACTTTGTAGTTTTGTAAAACATGCTTGATATCCAAAAGAGAACTCTTTTCTCTGATAAGTGACAGTCTAATTAGGCGAGCCTCTAGATTTTAGTGGCCTTCAGAGGTTGCATTTTTTTCCAATATCCTCCCAAAGTGGCAGGTATTCATTATTTGAAAGATGAGTTTGTTTCTCCTCCATCATAACAGCAAAAGCCATTACCGGTTTTGGTGAAGGAAGGCAGGTAAGGGTAGGGCTGTTTTCATTTCTTTTATTGGTGTAAAATACTGAAAACTTTTTGCAGATGAGCCTTTATTTGATGTTCACGAGAATGAGCAGTAATGAAAAGGATTGCTTGGGGTGACAGTTTTTTTTCTCTTAATGTTTATTTGTGTATATGAATCCCCATATGTTTAGGCAAACAAACAAAACATCCGTTACTGTCTGGAGTGATTCTCAAGACCAGCTGCCTTTCTCTGTGGTAAATTATAGCCGCGAGCCGGCTGACAGGCTTGTTCCCCGGGTTAGACCGGATGTTCTTCTAGAGCAGCCCTGGTGTCCCCAGGATCTAATGCCAGGTCCAGTGTTCGGAAGATAACAAGTTGTGCTTGGGTGTGGCTTAGTGGCACAGTGCTCTCTCGGTATGTGTGATGCCCTGGGCGGATCTTTAAACTAGAGAAAAGGTGAAAGTGAAGGGACAAGAAGCCTAGAATTTCCCTTAGGATATCTAGGTTCTTTCCCCTCAGGCCTGGGTTTCCACTCGGTCTCCAGGGTGGAGGTGGCTGTACTGGGCAGCCACTGACTTTAACAAGCCAGCCCCAAACTCAGTAACTTAGACAGCAGTTTACTTCTCTGGTCTGTTTGCTTCTTTATGCAGATTTTGATAGCATTGACTCATGCTGCAGCTGTATGGCCTTGGGCTTCAAGGTCCAAGGTGGCCTTATCCACATGTGTGAGTCCTTGCTGCTGGTGGGATTGCCCTCTTGGGGCTCAAAACATTTAGTTTGGCTTGAATTTATAAACACCTATATAATAGCAAGGCCACCTAGGGCATGGGCATGGGAGCCTTGTCACGGCACATTAAAAACTATTTTTGTGTTTTATGGGGCAGTCCAGCTTCTAAGAGGGGGCAAGAGGAAGAGGGGATGGCTTTTTTTTTTTTTTTTTTTTTTTTTTTTTATTATTTTGAGACAGGATCTCCTTATAGCCCAGCCAGGATGGCCTCAGATTTGAGGATGACCTTAAACTCCTGGTCATGCCACTATTACTTCTCAAGTGTTCGAACATAGCTTCTGCCCCTTGCTTCTTCTGAATGTCAGGTTTTAGGAACATTATTTGCAGGGCTCATATTCACTGTTCAACTCAGCACTCCCATTAAAACTCCCGAGGCCTGGTTTTTCTGGGCACAAGCAATTGACTTGTGTCAGGTGTGCCCAGCAGTCTTAAAATGAGGGTGAGAATACAGGAGGTACAGTCTTTAGAGCTTTGGTTTGGGTAACATACAGTGTGAAGGTTTAAAAGCGAGTTTCTTAGCTGGCTCTGGTGTCACATGCCCGTGATATCAGTACTCAAGGAGGTGGAGACCGAGGATCAGATGTTCAAGGCCAGTGTGGGTGATTGAATGAGAATGGCCCCCATAGACTCATGTATTTGAATGAGTGGTCCCTAGTTGGTGGAACTGTTTGGGAAGGATTAGGAGGTGTGGTCTTATTGGAGGAGGTGTGACACACTGCCGGTGGACTTTGAGGCTTCAAAAGCCATGCCGTTCCCAGTTAGCACTGTCTCACACTAGTAGGTAAGTGTGACAGCTCTTAGCTCCTGCTCCGTCTAGCACCATGCCTGCCTACCTCCTGCTATGATGACGGTCACAGACTCTAAGCCTCACATTAAATGCTTTATTTTATAAGTTATCTTGGTCATGGTGTCTTACCACAGCAATAGAAAAGTATCTAAGCCAGACAGCCTCAGCCACATTCTGAGCTGGAGGGTAGACTGACCGGGCCACATGAGGCCCTTTCACAGAACACTCACATGAACAAAGCAGACGTCCTACTAAAAGAGAATGTGTGTTTGGATTAGAGTAGTACCTCAGTAGAAGAACAAGTGTGTCTGAGACCCTGGGTTTAATCCCAGGCACTGCAAAAGGGACGCTCCAGCCAGTCTCTGGTAGCTTGCCATGGCTGCCGTCTGAAAATCCTGCCGTCGAGGAGGCGTAAGCAGTGAAATTCCTTTCCTCACTGTTGGGAACTGCAGGTCTCAGGTGAGAGTAAAATTGCTTCTTTCTGAGGCCTCCCTTCTTGGCCTGCAGATGGCCCCCTTCTCTCTTGCCTTCTTACGGTCCGTTCTTCCATCTGCGGGTCTCTGTCTAGATTTCCACGTCCTCCAGTGAGACTGGGCCAGGATCCACTCCAGAGGCCTCATATTGACCTCATAAAGACCTCTCCAAATGCCATGTTCTGAGGGGCGTGCTGGGGCTTAGACTTCAACATGAGTTTGGAGGAAGAGAATAAAGTCCTTAACAGCTCCCACCCACTCTCACTGGAGCAGCATTTGGATGGGGGTGGGAGGGGATGACACTCTTGGTAACGGCTAGTGACATCCACACTCTGCACAGGTGCATTTTGAAGTGTTTGGGGAGAGGCCAGAAAAGGGGAAGGTATTTGTCCAGCCTTAGAGTCATTTTAACTATTTTGTTGTAAAAGCCTTATCTTGGTCAGAACCTCTGAGGAAGAGTGGAGGCTCTTTGCCCCTGATTGATTTCCCTCATACAGTATCTGGTAGCTTCATTAGATACCTGACCTCTGAGAAATATTATTATTATTATTATTGATTCTGTTTTGTGTGTGTGTTTTTGGTTTTTGTTTTCTGTTTTTTTTCCCCCGTTTATTTTTTTTGAGCCCAAGCTGGTGTTGGAAAACTTACTGTGTAGGGGAGAATGACATCACATCGTCACATTGCTGATCTGCCTCCCAAGTGCTGGGATGAGTCATCGTGCCTCACTTCCTGTCCCTTCATAGAACACTTCCCCCTAGTAAGTCTTCTGCTTGCTTAAGAGACTTCACAGCCCGAACTGGGCCCTCTGAATGTGGGTGACAGTTGTGCGGCTTGGGCAGTGTGTGGGACCACTGACAGGATTTATCCCTAGTGCATGAACTGGCTTTTTGAAGAACTGGCCCATTCCCTATGGAGGGATACCTTGCTCAGTCTAGATACAGGGAAAGGGCCTTGGTCCTGCGTCAAGTGATGAGACAGACTTTGGTGACTCCCCACGGGGGGGGGCAGGGCTCACCCTGTCTGAGGAATGGATGAAAGGGTGGGGTGCAGAGAAGGTGGAGGAAGTGGGAGGAGGGGAGGGAGGGAGAACTGGGATTGGTATGTAAAATAAAAAAAAGATTGTTTAAAAAAAAAAAAAAGAGACTGCTCAGCAAGAAAGGCTCTCCTTATACATAAGCACTTCTCACCTATTTTGTATGTGAAAATGTGCCGTGGACTAATGCTCTTGTACACTGTAAAGATTTGTTACTCGTATTAGTTTAATGAAATGCTGATTGGCCAGTAGTAGCCAGGCAGGAAGTATAGGTGGGGCCACCAGACTAAGAGAATTCTGGGAAGAGGAAAGGCAGAAATGCAGTTGCCAGTCAGAACTAGAGGAAGCAAGATGAGAATGCCTTACTGAGAAAAGGTACCAAGCTGCATGGCTAAACATAGACAAGAATTATGGGTTAATTTAAGTTGTAAGTGCTAGCTAATAATAAGCGTGAGCTAATAGGTCAAACAGTTTATAATTAATATAAGCCTCTGTGTGTTTCTTTGCGACTGAAACTTCATTTTCATAGATGTACAGGTGAGGAGGGTAGAGGGACACAGGTCTCTGCTTAGACCCAAGTGTGTCTTTAGATTTGTCTCCAGGTTGTCTGGAACTCTGCTCAAAGTGATTTTTAAAAATCATGCAAAACATTTAGTACTTAGTCTGCTGCTTTCTTTCTAAGAACAGGCATTGGGTGTCTCCTGCCTCTGCTAGGAAAGAGTCCCCAACCCCCAGCCCTTCCCCAACACTTTCCCTGGAGAGTTGTGGTAGGACGTCTATCCTGTACTCCCTTACACCTGCAGTCTTGTGTAGGGGGAAACCATGCTCCTGTTAGGGATGCCTAGGTAAGGGTGGCAGTGAGGCTCAGTTTTTGGAAGTCACATCCAGTAGCAGAATGCGGGAAACTTTAGGGGAAAGGACAAGGACTCAAAGCAAGGGTCTTGTCCAGGGAACAACTAATCTTGTTCTGGACACAGATTTAAAAACCTGAGTAAAATCCTGGTGACCTTTAATGTTCCCAGGGTGAGAACATTGGCATGGAGGTGGCTTTCTATGTGGGTTTTTTTTTTTTTTTTTTTTTTTTGAGACAGAGACACTGTGTATTCCAGACCAGCCTCAAACATGCTGTGTAGTGAAGGTTGGTCTTGAACTCCTGGCTCTCCTGCCCACATCTCCCAAGTGCTGGGATAATGTCCAGCCATTTATTTATTTGTTTACTACGAGACGGGGTCTCTGCATAGTCCTGGCTGTCTTGAAACTCACTTGTTGATTGGCTTCAAACTCACAGAGATCCTATTGCCTCTGCCTCCCAAGTGCTGGGATTAGAGTATACACCACCATGTCTGGCTTATTTTTGTTTATTTTTCGGTCCCCCAGGGCTTTGTCCATGTAAGGCAGATGCTCTTTCATTGAGCTGTTACCCTAGCTCTCAGGAATATTGGCATTTGTTGTTCGAGGTGTGAGTTTTCTGATCTTCTTCCTGTGATACAGAAAGATCTGAGACCCAGAAATTGAGGTAGTGATTCCCAGTTTGAGCTCAGGGCTTGTGCCTCTGAGGCCCATGCAATTTGCACATTAAGGGCCTGCCAACAACGAGTTCCTAAAAATAGATGGTGATGGCTAGTGCTTTAAATATAGCTTCATTGAGCCCAGCGTAGCACCCCTGGTTGACAGGTGAGAAAACCAGATCCTTGGGGAATGTCTCCTCACTTGTGTGTCCAGGAAAAGTGGCGTCGGTATTAAACCATGCTTGCCTTTCATAAGGACTTTATATTTTGTACACTCCTAGAATTTAAAGTCCTAAAGACTGTCAGCCACGCTAAATTCACAATGGTTCCCATGTTCTGTTGTGTCTCCCATGTGTTGGAGAGAGATGGAGGATTCCCATTCCCGCCACACACTGCCCTCAAGTCTCTTTCTGGATTGCTTCCCTTCCTTCTGCTGTGTTCACACTGTGGCCTTGAGATTGGGTCCTGTTGTGGACGGGACTGAGCAGTTGGTGCAGCTTGTCACCTTAAATCCTTTTTATTTATTCTCTGTGTCTTTCACATCGTGCCTCCTGATCCCAGCCATCTCTCACCCCACCCCGAAATAAAACAATTTAAGAGAAAACAAGGAAAAAACAAAGGGAAGGGACAATCTCGTCATGGAAGCTGCAGTGTGACACAGCGAGTCTTGTAGTAAACTGTAAACCCCTTTATGCATACATTTTTACACGTAGGCGTTTATTGAAAAGAATCATTGGTCTAGTTTCAGGCCCCTCGTCTCTGCTGCACCGTTGATGCTGGGCTCTCACTGGGACTCTTCTGGGACATCCCGTTGCTGCACTGTGTTGTGGGACTCTGCAGCCCTGTGTCCACAGGACTGACCCCCTTCTCCTTCTGTCCTTTGTTCCAGCAGATGGGCTGCGTGTTGGGGTGGGCCAACACATAGTCCTGGTTCTGGGCTTGGGTAGTTGCAGGGTTGATCAGCCCACCAGCTCTCCCCAGTCTTAGCCACTAGGGTGGGCTTTCCAGTATTGCCCTGGCTAGTTCATTGGGCGGGGCCAGTTCTGCTCTTATGACCTCAGGGTCAGCTCTCCCACCTGCCTAAGGCATTAATGGGCTGGGGTGTGGGAGGGCATCTCTCCCTCACCCATGCTTCCTTAAGACAGACGGTTCAGTAATGGGGACAGTTCTCCCATGCTCATAATAACATCAGGGTTGACTCACCCACACCTCCGCCAACAGGATTGGCTCTCACCTTAAACCTTTATGGACAGATGATTGCTAGTGTATATACTGGGCTCCCTTGGGTGGGCCACTGTTGTAAGCCACACCAGAAGCTGACAATACCAACAGGCCCGTTTTGAGGTCTTTGAGGTCAACAAGGCACAGGTAGACAAAGTGGTAGCTTGTCCAGAGTCAGTCGAGCTAGTAAATGAGACAGTTGTGTTTCAGGACTCAGAAATAAAATGTTGCTCCAGGCAGTTCAACACTGAACTTTGAACTCTCACCCCAGGACCCAGTAGGCTCTGTATCCAGCTACACAGCTGACTCAAAGCCTGTGCGCTCTGTCCACTCTACAGTTTTTGTTGTTGTTGTTTTAAATATACTTTACTTTTCTCATCACTGACCAAATCCCTGACAGAAGAACTTAAAACAGAAATATTTATTTTGGTTCGTGATTTCTGAGTTCAGTCCAGAGTCATTGCCCTCGGGCAGAACATCATGGCAGCAGGAGAGTGTGGCAGAGGCCGGTCTTTAGGGTAGACAGGCGGTAGAGAGAAGGGACATGCTGGAGCTTTGCTGCTGGTTTCCCAACCCTGAGGGTGGGTCTGCCCTCAGATAATCCTCTTTTGGAGCATCCTCACAGGCACTCCCAAAGGTGTGCCTCCCCAGGGTCCTATACTAGAATACAGGGTCTCTAGCCCTAGCTGTCCTGGAGCTTGCCACATAGATCATTCTGGCTTTGGACTCACAAACATCTTTTGGCCTCTTCCTCTTGAGTTCAGGAAGTGCCACCACGTCTCGTGACCAGGACTTCTTAAACCATTTTTGCTTAACCTAGTGTGATTTTGTTAAAATACCATCCGAGGTGTGTAGGTCTATGAAATAGATACGCAAATCAAACATTAACTGATGAAGTCATAAATTTATTTAAAGACTTTTTGGCATACATATAATTTGACTGTTTATTAAAGATGAAAACAAGTTTTCATACTGAGATGACCTTGTTTGCGAAGCGTAGTAGTATCTTGGCTGAATGTTTCCCACTGAATGACGTAAAGTGTATTCGATGCTTTTCAGTTCCAATCTCTACTTTGTTTTTATAGTCATCTGCGATGCACATTGTGTTGGTGCAGTTGTCCTGTGCTCTCTGAGCTGACTGATGCCCTTTCTGACCCAGACGTGTTTATCTCGCTGTCCTTGTCCTTCTAGGCGGCTGTCTAGATGGTCTTGCCCGTGTCACAGGTGGGAAGAGAACAGCAAAACAAACCAGAGTGAAATTGCCGCTGAACAGCTAGGGAGCGGCTAGGCTAGGTGGTGAGCCACTGCTAACCAAGGTCACTGTTGTTTATGCCGGGTTATAAAAGCACGCCTGCTGAGGGAGAGAAGATGCGGGAAGTTCAACTCTGGAAAGCTCATCCCTGGAGAGAGCTCAATTGGGAACTCCAGCTGCCTGCCTCAACTTCCCTACTCGGTTACTGCTGGATGTTGCGAACATCCTAATGGATGTTTCCTGTCTGCTATCTATTCTTCCTTGGGAGCCTCACTTGAGGGGGGCCATTTGCCTTGGCTGCAACTCTTTGTGTTGGGAACTCCAGCTAACTGCCTTAAAGTCCATTTCTGCTGAATGTTTGGCTGATTTAATATCTGTCCATCTATCCATCTCTCTATTTATTCTTTACTTTGTACTTTGGCATACTGTGTGCTTATTCACTTACAACCAAGAGTACTTGTGTATCATTCTCCAGATGGTACCAAACCATCATCCATGTCAAGAAAGCCATTCATTTAAATAAGTGGGAGAAGATGGCAGCAGCATGTGTATGGACTAATCCTAAGCCAGAATTCATTGAATTAAAAAATTATCTGTGTATGGAGAAAGGGAGGGAGCGAGAATGTGGGTACGAGTGTGGGTGTGGGTGTGGTTGGGTGCATGCCCCAGCAAATATGTGGAGGTTAGAAGACAGCTTGTGGGCATTGCTTCTCTCCTGCCATGTGCATTCCTGGTTTTGAACTCAGGTCGTCAGGCTTGATGGCAGGTAGGTGCCTTTGCCAACCGAGCCATCTCGCCAACCCTTGATTTATTACGTGTGGTACCACATTATATAATATTGTAGTATTATAATATTGTAATACCGGATACCACTACTGCATTTGAGAAACCAGATTTCTTTGTCATCGGCAGAAGGGAACTATAAATAGAAATGCAAAGACAGTTTTAAAATTCCAGCTGGATGCCATTGTCTGCTGGAGGTTTGGAACCTAAGACGTGAGATTCGTTGGAAAGGAAGTGTTCGGTATGTGCTGCTGAGGGGTTAAAAATAGACCATGACACCATTGTGCTGCGTTTGAGGCCACAGGGAGCCAAGGATAAGTTCATTCCTTACTCTCACCTCGTGGGTCTCCCGTTGTCTTAGTGAGGGTTTCTGTTGCTGTGAAGAGACACCATGACCACAGCAACTCTTATAAAGGAAAACATTTAATTGGGACTGGCTTTATTTCAGAGGTTTAGTCCATTATCATCACGGTGGAGAGCATGGCTGTGTGCAGACATGGTGCTGAGAGTTCTGTATCTTGATCTATAGGCAGCAGGAGGAGATGGTCTCACACTGGGTGTAGCTTGAGCATATGAGACCTCAAAGCCCACCCCCACAGTGACACACTTCCTCCAGCAAGGAGGCACACCTCCGAACAGTGCCGTTCCCTATGGACCAAGCATTTAAACACAAGGTCTCTGAGGGCGATACCTTTTCAAACCATCACACCCATAGTGATCTTGCTCCCTTACCTGGGAAATGCTCCCTTATATGGAGAGGAGGAAGCTGTATGGACGGAGGTGAGGGGTCTGGGATGTGGTTTACTGCTAGAGACTAGTTCACTGAGACTGGTCCTCACTGGGGAATACGACTAACTTGTGATAGGAGCTTGGGTAGAATGGGGATGACCTTCATACCAGCCCTTATGGGGTGATGCAGGTCGATGTAGTGGAGGTTTGGAGAAGGGGCTCAGCCTAAGACCTTTTTGGAGTGGATTGAGTGTTTATTTCTGCAAAGACTGGGCAGGGATAAGTCTCCTGCTGTCTTTCTGTTCTGGATGAGCGACCTACAGGGGTTCTGCAGGATGGGGTGTAATGATTGACTGCAAGGCCCTCTTTTCTGTGGCATCTGCTTGTCATGGGTAATTAACTGACGGGAGCTGAGGGGTGATTGGGTGGAGGGACTGTAGAGATGGCATAGGATGTTCAGAACTTTGAGAAAGCAAAGGCTCATCTTGATGGTCAGCAAACCGTCCGTGAGGGAGGGGCACCCCAAGTGGTGTTGGGGTGGGCAGTGGAGCAGGACTGTGGCCAGGTTGGCCAGGTCCCAGGGCCAGCTTTACTCCCCCTTGGTCCAGGTTGTCTAAAAGAACCTGCTGCTTCTGCTGTGACCACACTTCCAGGAAGTGAAAAAGACAACAGGCAAGGGGCTCCAGGTGACCTTATCACCATCTTTATTATACCTCCCCCACCAGGAACCAGGATCATCTATGACCGGAAGTTCCTGATGGAGTGTCGGAACTCACCTGTGGCCAAAACACCCCCGAAGGACCTGCCAGCCATTCCTGGGGTCACTAGCCCGACCAGCGATGAGCCTCCCATGCAAGTCAGCCAGAGCCATCTGCACAGCCCGGAAGAGAAGCGTGCAGGTGGTGGGTGCTGGGCCTGTCCAGGCCCTGCATTGTCTGTCTTCTCTGGGGAATTCCAAGTTTCAGGGAAGGGGGGTGATGGTGACTGTCCACCCTCTGCGGAGGAGCTGTGGGGAGCCTAGGGGGTGGGATACCCGTGGGAAGCAGAACTCTGAGTGACACCACTTTGCCCCCTTCAAAGCTTTAAGGACCCGTGCGCAGCTGCTGGTGAATGCATCAGGTAGGGTAATTAGTGAGGAACTGATGGAGAATGGCAGTGGCTTTATACAGCACCCTTCATCAGCCTGCCTTTCTGTGTCACTGCTTGCCAGGCCCCACCACATTTGCGCCATGCTTGGAGCACAGCTGTGGTGTAAGTAGAGCTGGAGACAACTTAACAAAGACACGGTGCATGTCCCCTCTAGGAACTTAACATGTTCTACAAGATAAAAAATAAACTCAGGTACCTCCTGGCAGGTGACTGGTTCTTCAGTGGATTATTGATGGAGACAGGCGCACAATGCCTCCTATTGTTACTGAAGCTTTGACATTTATAGTTAGGTCCTTCCTGGTTCCCCCTCCTCCCCAAAGTAATCAAAGCAGACACCCAGGCAGCTGCATGTGGGGTGTGAACATGTTTTTGTGGTAGCACACAGAGCAACTAGCTGGTCAGAGCTTCTGAGCTCTCTGTTATAGAAGCATGTCCACATGACGGTGTTATGTAAGCATGTCTGCACACCCTCAGTCTGAGGAATACCACCTCTGACTTTTCCGCTCTGAAGGCAGTACCCCAGACTCACAGGGAGCTGCTGCTGACACCCCCCTGGCCCTGTGGGATGTGGTTCCTGATTACCCTGGGAATCCAGTAGCTATGGTGGGGGAAGGGAGCTGGGTAGCAGTGGGAAGGTGGATTTGACTGCGTGCAGAGAGCCACATGACAGGTGGGTACCAGGCTACATGTGTGGTTCCCTGCCATGTGTTCAAGGATGGAGGGATTCTTGGTGATTGCACACTGTCTTGCACCTTTACTTTTTTACCTCCAATCAGAGATGGCAGTGAATTAAATTAGGCTGTGCCTGAAATTGTCACAATGAACTGAAGGCTGTCCTTTACCCTTGCTGGCAGGGCAAACCTACCCTACTCCTTGTTTCTGATGGAGCTCTAGCTCTCAACCCCCGAAGAGTGGCCAGGTAGCCCCATATAGTGTCAGGCTGGGGGTGCATAGTTTTAGCTTTCTTTAACTGGACACAAACAAAGCTCCAGCCCATGGCCACGTATTAAAAATGGAATTTATAGACAATTCAGCGCCGTCACCTCCCTTAAGAGGAAATCTGGTTTCCTAGCCTAGTCAGCTTTTCTTTGGCAGCATGTACGCCTCTATTGGACCCATGAGAATAACTCCTGGCCTCTGAGCCTAGAGTGCTTCCATTTGCCTCTTGCTTATTGGCCCTGTCTTTTCTCTCCACAGGTGAAGAGTCACAGTTTGAGATGGACATTTAAGGGACCAGCCGTAGGACGGAGTGATGCTTCTGGGCCCCTGAGGCCCTTGGAAGGAGAGCCACAGCAGTCAGGCCTTAACACCAGGCAGATGTTGGGTGTGGGCGACCCAGTCCTGCTCCTCACTCGGCCCCTGCTCTGCCTTCCATTTTGTGAATACCAGCACATACCTCCTTGTGCCTCTGTTGATACTGAGCTGCTACTCCAGGGGAATGATTCTTGCCCACACCCTGCATCCAGTGCCAGGAAGTGGACACAGAGGAACCCGTCAGGATGATTGTCTGGCGATTCCAGCCCCAACCTCTGGAGCACACCCACCCTTCCCTTAGGTTGGGGTACCTGGGAAAGCTACCCTTTCTACTTCTTTCCCTGAGAGGAAATAAAAGCCACCTTTACCCTAGGCCCAAGGTTGGGCCCTGTCTGAACTGTTTTCAACTTGAAGCGACAACACAGTTACTCTCTGTTCAGTGCTTACAGTGAACTTTCCTTTGTGTTATCTCTTGTGCTTAGCACACCAGCTCTCTAGGTAAGCAGGGCAGCCTTACTGTTTACTGCTGAGAAGTCTGGATGGAGATAAAGTAGTTCTCCATGGGACTGGGCTAGAACCCTGCTACTCTGTGATTCTTGTTTTTAGCAGCAAGTATTATTACCTTTGTCCAACTAGGTGGTCACCTTTCCCCTTGTGCCTGTGCCATTGTGGAGCCTTTGATCCACAGGCACCTCGTACTGTCAATCATCTGTTTGTATCTGCTGCCACTGGGGCATGCAGAGGAGATGATCTCTCTGCCTTAAGGATTTTACTGAAGTATACTATGTACCTATTAAAAAAGGTAGCCTGAGCAAATTGTGTCCAATCGGTTATCCGTGGGGAGGCTTGGAGGAAAAGGTGTAGCTGGGAATGAGGATGGGAGGAAGTGGGTACTGAGTGTTTCAAAGGTCTTGGGGAGCCAAGATGAATGAGAGTGATGTTCAGAGTCCCTTTACGGGCACAGCAGGTACATTTGTGTTTGATTGTGATTTACCAGTCGTTAAAGAAGAGCAGTTTTTAGGAGTCCTGGCTGCCAGACTGAGTGGTATGCCAGGTCTCTCACTACAGGACCTGCTCAGGGGGTGAGTATGCTGAGTGTAGGTTCTGGGATTATAGTGTTTTGTTACCAGCGGGTCTCAGTGGCCAGATCTTTTGCTGGCCTTTTCTCCAGCTGATTTCCAACCCCTTGAAAAGGAAGCTGGAATGCATGTGGTGGTGTATGGAAGGACCTAACACTTTGGTGTGTTGACTGCACACGGACTGTGTAGCCTCTTCTGGGTGTGGCATTTGAGGCCAGGGAGGGCCTGCTACTGGAGCAAAGGCAACAAGAGAAATTTCAGCTAGGTTAAAAGAGAGATTAAGTCCTATCCCTTATTTGTTAGCTTCCCAATGCAACCATTTCCTCCCCCTGACACCTCACAGGAGGTCTTGCTCACCCACCCGTGTGGGTGATCCAGTGTTCTATTTTCTCAGGGTCAGTGTATACTTCCCTGGAGGACCAGAAGTCATAAAACCTGTGGAAGTTAGCAGCTTTCCTCCCTGAGAAGTGTCTGCAGAGGAAGACCCAGTCTCTACAGGGCTAATTGTTGTTGGGTGCTATGTGGTGTCAAAACTCTGCAGCCCAGCCCTTGTTTTCCAGGAAGGAAGGAAAATTGTGGGGAGATGAGTCTGGTCTGTTCATCTTGACATCTCTATGTGTTGGAATCGTTTTGTAGAGATGCTCTCATAAGAAACCCATCAGTTTGGCATGCCCACCCTCTGCTGTGACCAGACTCACTGTTTGTTTTTGAAGAACTCCCTGGCAACTGTAGACAGGGGTGCCACAAACCAGAAATACAAAGAAGCTGTAAGGTATGGCGTGTGTTCCCAAGTTGTGAAACCTCATGGAGATGAATTGTCACTAAGCAATACTTGTGGTTATCCAGTCTGGCTGGCTATTCTGGGAACTAAAAGAAACTGAGGTTTAAGAATCTTAGAGAGTAGCTGACCCTTGTAGTGGTTTTTATTCCCAAGATGTCATGAGTAGCCTGTGGTTCAAGGTCCTTGAGAACAAGTGTCCCCAGAGTAATTATTGGAGGTGACAAATTTGGCATGCTTGGGTGACCAGGTGGTGAGTGGAGAATGGACTGTGTGGCAAAGGAGGCTTGCCAGTGCTTGACGAAGATGCCAGAAGCGAAATAGATGTCGGAGGATGGGCCATACCTCTTGACAGGGTGCTTGCTGTGCAAACCAGAGGCCCCGACCCACGGCACATTATCCTCAGCATGGGGAAGCAGAGGAGAACCTGCTGGTCGTCCAGTGTACCTGGTATGCTCCAGGGTCAGTGCAGAAGCACAGGAATGTGACAAGGTAAGTAAGGACAGACAGTGCGAAGGATATGGAGACTGGAGAGATGGCTCACGATTAAGAGCACTGTCTGTTCCAAAGGTTCTGAGTTCAATTCCCAGCAACCACATGGTGGCTCACAACCATCTGTAATGAGATCTGATGCCCTCTTGAGGAAGAGACCTGGTCTGTCGTCCTCATCAACTTAGACCATGAAACCCAATATGGACAAGTTCAACAGAACCGCCATATACAGGCCCCATGCATGCTTCACCATTACCAGGGCATAAATTTCATTCAAAGAATGTGCCAGTGTCTTAGTCACTGTCCCATTGCTGTGAGGAGACACATGAGTGTGGCAAGTCTTATAAAGGAAAGCATTTAGGGGCTTGTTTTATTATGGCATGGCAGGCTGGAACAGTAGCTGAGAGCTACATTCCTGATCTGCAGCAGAGAAATGGGAGCTGGGAGGGGAGAGGGAGAGCATGCACGAGACAGTGAATATCCCTAGGCTTTTTGAAACCTCCTCCCTCAGTGACACCCCCTCTACCAAAGCCACACGTACTCCCATAAGGCCACACCTCTTTTTTTTTTTTTTTTTTTTTTTTTTGGCTTTTCGAGACAGGGTTTCTCTGTAGCTTTGGAGCCTGTCCTGGAACTCACTCTGTAGACCAGGCTGGCCTTGAACTCACAGAGTTACACCTGCCTCTGCCCCCTGAGTGCTGGGATTAAAGGCGTGCACCACCACCGCCTGGCAAGGCCACACCTCTTAATCCCCAAGTAGTGCCAGTCCCTGATGACTAAACATTCAAATACATGAGCCTATGGAGGCCCTTCTTACTGAAACAATCAGCAAAGGCATACCTAGGCTGTGTGTTGGGTAGCATGTGTAAATTTAGATGATAATGGGATTCAGTTGCTGGAACAGTGAGAAAAGCCATAATAGAATGACTTGTGCACATCTGAAACTTCAAGAACTTGGCGGGCAGCATTTTAATTTTTTGTACATGTCAGTGGTTAAGTATGAGTTTCAGGATTAGGATTCCAGTTAGTTTAGCCTCAAAGCTCAGGTATGCCACACCGTGAATGGAAACGAACCCTGGGCAGCTCTGAACTGTTAGACAACTGTTCCTTGGGGTTGTCCAGACAAAGTTGAGACTCATGTTGAGAAGGGATCTAGAATCTTCCAGGTCTTTAGTGGGTCTCTTGGGATTGGGTTTGAACTGGGGCCAGCAGAGACTTTAGTATTGAGTGCCTATTGCGAATGGAGCCCTTTGTGGGTTCAGAGTACCATTAGGACTTTATGCTATGTGTGATTCTTTCTGTGCACACTCATTGGGAAGTCAGATATGGTCAGAATTTAGCCAAACCAAATTTAGGCACTCCACTAGAGGACATGTCCCTTTGTAGGATAATTAAACCTAGGGAGAGCTAGCACCCCAGTGGAAGGCAGTAGAGATCCCTCTGTGCAATTAACTGGGATAAAGATAGCTGTCACCCATCTGCAGGTCAGTGGGTATGAGAAGGGAGGAAATCATTTCCTGAGATCAAGACTTCGTCATCAGACATCAGGCTGCCCTCCCTAGTCAGTGTGTGTACACGCATGCGTGCGTGCATAATCTCACCTGGTAGAGTGCTTGCCTAGTTTGCACAAGTCATAGGTACTGTCCCCGGCGCTACATAGACCAGGCGTCGTGGTGCATGACTGGAGGTGGAAACAGGTGGGTCAGAAGTTCAGAGCCATATTAAGTCTCCTTAGCAATTTGAGGTCAGTCGGGCTAAATGAGATCTTGTCTTAAAGTAAAAACAAGACAATAATATAGTAAGATCAATAAAAAGAATAAATAAACGACACCGCTAAGGTCAGGGGCCCCTGAATTTTACACAGCACAGGACCATGACTGGAATGTGTCCAGCAGGAATAGTGAAGGCAGAGGCAAACCCTTCCCCAGCTTGTTCAGAGGCCACAGCACAGAAAGCTATGTTGTTGGTATCCCACGTTCTTCAAACCCCGGAGCAGATTTTGGTTTCACCACCTCGATACTTGGTTGAGTGCTGCCATCTGCTGGCAGATGTTATCAAAGGCCACACACATCTCTCGGGTAAGGTTATTTCATTTAGAGCCCATCAGGAAGAAAGTGAAGGTGCTGCATGTACTGAAGACCTAAGAACTCTTTCTGTGGATTATATGCAATGGAGCCTTGCCGCAGGAAGAAGAGGGAGGAGCTTCAGAATGTTGCCACGTTACCCACTCTTGGTTTGGGATAAGCTTATCATGATCATGTTTCTTCATTGGACCAAGCTGGACCCTGCCTGTGGCCAAACTGCCATCTGATTGGCCCACCACTCAGTCCTGCAGTTGCCAGCTGAGTCCTTCCAGGGCAACTAGGAACAACGTCCCCACCTGAGTATTAAAATCCTTTCCAAGGCATTCCATGCGCAAGTCAGAAGAAAGAATGCTTTCTAGAGAGAAGCGGGATCCCAAAGGTTAAAACAAAACAAAACAAAATAGAAAACATAAAAAAAACCCCAAATAAAACACTTATAGGATGGTTTAGATTTGCACTGGAATCATGAATATAACTGTGGCCAGGTTTTTTTTTTTTTTCAGGGTCTCATATAGTTCAGGCAACTCTTGAACTCCTGATTTTGCTGCCTCTAATTCCCAGTTGCTGGGATTGTTTAGCGCAGTTCTGTTTTCTGAGCATTTGAAGAACAAACCCAGATTCCCCATTCACGTCTGTTTTCTGCTTTCCAGCTGAACCATTAGATTCCCTCTGACATTTCCGGAACACTAGAGAGCGCAAGTGTCCCTCCAGCAGTAATACCCGTGGTAGTTTGTGTTGCGGAAGATTAGTTGAAGATGTGTTACATTCATTTATGCTGTGGAATATTTCTTTAATGATGCAAAGATGTGTTGCATTCTTTTATGTTGCATTTGTTTAACTCTGTGAAGCTGTGTTACTTGGCCTGTCTAAAACACCTGATTGGTCTAATGCTGAATGACCAATAACTAGGCAGGAGATGGATAGGTGGGGCTGCCAAGCAGAGAGAATAACTAGAAGGAGAAGAAAGGATGGAGAAAAGGAGAAGGAGAGGGGATGCCAGGGACCAGTCACCCAGCCATACAGCCAGCCACGGAGTAAGAAGGAAAGAGGTATATAGAATATACTGGGGTGGCAGGTCCTGAAAGAGCAAAGAGTAAAAAAAGCTAACTACAAGTTTGAATGTAATTGGTCCCATAAGCTCATAGGGAGTGGCACTATTAGGAGGTGCTCCTTTGTTGCAATAGGTATGGCCGTCTTAGTTAGGGGTTCTATTGCTGTGCTAAAACACCACAAACAGGGGGCTGGAGAGATGGCTCAGAGGTTAAGAGCACTGACTGCTCTTCCAGAGGTCCTGAGTTCAATTCCCAGCAACCACGTGGTGGCTCACAGCCATCTATAATGAGACCTGGTGCCCTCTTCTGGTGTGCAAGCATACGTGGAAGGAATGTTGTATACATAATAAATAAATAAATCTTAAAAAAACAAAACACCACGAACAAAAGCAATGCATGGAGGAAAGAGTTTATTTCATCTTATATCTTAAAATGTCCATCACTGAGGGAAGGCAGGAATGGAACTCAAGGCAGGAACCTGGAGGCAGGAGGTGATGCAGAGGTCAGAGAGGGATGTTACTTCCTGGCTTGCTTCCTATGGCTAGCTCAGCCTGCTTTTTTATACATCTTCGGGCCACTGGTCCAGGGGGACACTGCCTACAGTAGGCGGGACCTTCCAAATCTAACAAGAAAATGTCCCTCAGGCTCACCTACAAGTCACTCTTTTTTTTTTCTTACCAAAAGCAATCAACCTACCAGTCACTCTTATGAAGGCCTTTTCTTAGTCAAGAGTCTCTCTCCTCAGATAACTTCAGATTAAGTCATGTTGACAAAAACTAGCCAGGAAAACCCTTATCTCCCGTCTCTTTTCACTCTTGAGGATTCTAGTTATTTTCCTATTTATCGCCTTGAACCTGACAGCTTCCTCCATGTTTCTCTGGGGTTGAGGGGGGGGCTACCCTGAGCAGGACACTATCAGCCCACCACAGGAGCGTTGATCTTGCCTTGTCAGCTGGCCACCATGTTTAACTGTCCTCGGGTTGGCAGGTAGGTGGACAGCCATCTCTCCAGGGCACTCGGGTTCCCGGGTTCACCGTGGGGGTGGTTCTCAGAGGGCCCATGTTCTTGGGCCTGAATCACAAAAGGTTAAGTTGTGGTTAGGAAGATGGCCCCACTAGGCAGCATTACTTAAAGCTCCCACAACCTTCTAACAGTGCCATGGGCAGGGGACCAAGTCTGCAGCACGTGGACCCTAGAAAGATATTTCAGATCACTCTGCATCATCCCCTGCAATTTTTCCACTATATCCAGCTAGAGAATTGTAATAGCATTTACCCAGTAAATGCTTACAGTCAGGCACTATTCTTGAAGTCTGAGATAACTCATTGAACAAAATAGACAAATGCCTTCCCATATAGTGCTTAACACACACACACACACACACACACACACACACACACACACACACACACACTGAAATCAGGAGGGAGAGCAGTTGGGAAAAACAAGAGGGTCAACAGGAGTGGTGTATAAGAGAGAATAATTGGGGGGATATATTTAGAATATGTTGGATACATGTTATGAAAATTATCAAAAATAAAACCCAGCAATTAACAAATCTTATTTTCAGTGGGAAAGCAGTGTGGTTCAGTAGTGTAGCATTTAAGACCCTGGGATTGGGTCCTCACACCCAGACCTTTGCTCACCCATGTTCTACTGTTCAGTAGAAAAGTCACTAAATTCAGCCGGGCCGTGGTGGCGCACGCCTTTAATCCCAGCACTCAGAAGGCAGAGGCAGGCGGATCTCTGTGAGTTCGAGGCCAGCCTGGTCTACAAGAGCTAGTTCCAGGTCAGGTTCCAAAGCTACAGAGAAATCCTGTCTTGAAAAAAAAAAGAAGAAAGTCACTAAATCCAGCTCACGCATCAGGGGGAGGCAGGAATAGCAAAGAATTTGCTGCTGGTTATGTTCATATTTATATTGTTTTTTTTTTTACGTAGACACCCCTCCCCCGTCAAGTAAAAAAAAAATAGACAAATTTGGCCATAACAAATTGAGAAAGTTCTGCACAGAAAATAAGACAATGAGCAGGCGAATCAGATAGCCTACAGAATAGGCAAAAGCAAACAAAACAAAAGAGCAACCCCCCCCCCCCCAACTGCTTCAAACTGTTCCTTTAAAGGAAAGTTAGTATCAGGAATATACAAAGACCAAAAATACCTGGTGAGATGGTTCAGCTGGTATAGGTACCTGCTGCCAAGCCCGATGGCCTAAATTCAATCTCTGGAACACACGTGGAGGAAGGCACTAGCAGATTCCCACAAGTTATTCTCTGACCACACATGGTGCGATGGTGTACCCTGTGTATCTCAAAGAGAACAGAGCAGAAACTACAACAGAAAAGACTGACCGTCTAAGAAACTTCTCTTGCAGAGTTCATTGCCGAGAAACACAACTGGTCAGAATGCAGAGAGCAATGACTGTATGGGGCCCAGCCCTCGTCGATACATCTGCAACACAGCCCCTACACTTAAGGCTCAGAGAACCATTGTGGAAGAGGAAACTGGGAGACCGAGAACTGGGACAGGACATCTGCTTTGAGAGTGTCCTATCAGACAGGGAAGTCCAACCCGGGAAATCTCAACAATGGGGTTGCCCAAACAAGGCCTAAAGAACAATAACACCAATTGACACGCCAGAGTGGGGTGGGGGAAAACTCACAAGCCTGCACCCTGGTGAAGAGCTACAGACAAGTAGTGGTTGTTGAAAGAGGGAGGAACAGTTTTTCTCCAGGGACAGGACCACTGACAGGTTAGCCAGTCCCAAGAGGTCAGCCGTATATGTGTTTATAACAATCATAATTAAAGAGCTAGAGGCTGTGAATTTGAGAAGTGGGAGGAGTTAGAGGGAGAAGGGGGATGAGGTAAATACAATCTTTGTATTTGGAGTTCTAAAAACCCAATTAAAAGTAATACTTACTTTTAAAAGAGTAAGAGACAAAATTAGCACAACAGAAATGGTTACGAGAAACAATGCTAATATGAATGGGCAGCCCCCCGCCCCGGTAATAACAATGGTCATTGTTGGTGAAACCGAAGAGTCTTTACCCATTACCGGAAAAAAAGCAGGATGCAAGTCATACCATGACTACTCTAATGTTAAAATGTTTACATGGGACAAAGACCAAAAATTAACATACTAGAAGTATAGTGTTCTCAGAGAGGGGGATATGCTATTGCAATGGATTTTTCACAGAGTGCTTTAGTGCAGTTACTAAGTTGCTTGTGGTCATCTCCAGGAAATAGCCTGCACTGTTCTGAGGATGAGGAAAAAATGTTATCAACTCTTCCTGTCTTGACCATTGGGGCGTTTGTCACCATGGCGTTTCACTCTAATGTAACTTCCCATCTCTGCCTCTGTCAATATTCAGTTTTAACCTTTTATTATCCTTTCAATGGCCTGAAGAGTCTGTCTGTTCCTTTTATAGTAAGCTGGTCCAATCCTTTTTGAAAATGGAAGAATTGGAGACAAATAATAAAAATTATAAAAGAATAAGAATAAAAGAAAGGAGTTTGGCCCTCAGGAGCCCAAAGGAAGGAGGAACTCTATCAGAAATCAACCTAGGATAAATGTTTTCAGCATTCTGTCTCAAACAAACAGCAAAGAAAATGCCATCTCTATAAAAAAATGATACAAGATTTTCAATTTCAGAAATGTTCTCAAGATGATACTTATGTAGCATTTCCTCCAAAGGGAAACGATGCCACCATGCGACATTATCATTGATGACTTTAGGCTGGCTGTAGACGAATCTCTAGCACTGGTCACAGCTAAAGGAAAGGCATGGCGTTATTGAAACTGATCCTGAACTCCCGTGAAAGGAACAGTAAGTATCCTTGCACCCTTGAACGACAGATGAAATCACACACTTTTCTCCTTGAACATGTTATTCAGAAAGCTAACCTAAAAGAAATTGTGGTAAAATCTTGTTATAGTGCTCAAGGGAGGATATGGGAGTTTCTTGGATAAGTTTCAACAATACCATATCCGTGGGTTCATAGGCTTGCTCCTGTAGTTGATGTACTAGGGGGAAGGTATCCATAAGGGTACCTCATTTATCATATACATATTTATGGCCCAAATGACCAACCCCATAGACCCAGTGAGGACAGATAGATAAGCAGTTGGATTAACAGACAATAGATTTAAGGATGGTGGCTTGAGGAATACAGAAAATTTCCTTGTATGAGAATATATTAATTGTACAAAATAATGGGTTTCGTCATGACAGTTTGATGTATGAGTGCCACTCCTGTGACCATATTCACCAGCAGCTTTCTGACACGTGCCTTAGGGCAGAGGATAGGAGGTAGACTCAGGAAACAAGAGAGCAGGATATTAATGGTCATACTCTGCTCACCTCTGCAGGTCTCCAGAGTCCTGGGAAGATGCTGAGCTGAGCTGCTGCTGGATCCTAGGTAGGGTACATCACCCATGCTCTGTGCAGATAACCTGGTTCCTTTCTCTGAAGTCAGCAGGCCCTGGCCAGTGTACACATTCCCACTGCCTTACTCTCTGGAACTCCAGGGCAGAGCCTATAAAAGTCCAGCCACATACTAAATGGCCAGAGACACACCCAGGGAAGGGTAAGAATTTTCCTCATTCCTATGAAAGAAAATAACCATATCACCTTTCTTTATGGTACGTACCCTGCTGTGGGTGTGGTGGGCCATGATGCTTGGCGTTTTATGGGACAGTTATCACTACACGAATGCAATTAATCAGAGAAAGATTAAAATGAGCTATATTAAAAGCCTTGGTAAAGGAGACATTCATGGAACCTGTGGCCAAAGCGGTGCCAATTTGTGTGAGCTTAGGTGGAAGAGGAAAGTGGGAATTAGTCATGTGACTGTTTAGCGAGCACTTTCAATTGATTAGGTCTGACTTTCGGCCGACAAACTTGGCAGTGAAAGTACGAGCACTGAGGCAGAGGGTTTACCCTGATGGCAAGACACAGACTTTAAACATTTCCTACATGACGTCATGCGAATAACAAAACTGCAAGTTCACTGCTGATGAAAGTAGAAGAAGAACTGGGGTAAAAACGAGGTGGCCCCGATGACCACGTACGTTGAATTCCCACATTCATGATTAGTTTCTGCTTCGTATGTGTATGAATTGCCTGAGAGTCAAGTTTTCTTGATGTCACTGTGTGGGCACAGGGTTTGTCATATGCTTTTGGTTGGTACCTGTACGTGTTTGGTCTGAGGATTATTTACTTAGTAGAAATGTCAGCCTATTTAGCATCATCGCCAACCGCTGGTTTGAAACAGAGGCGGATGAAAAGAAAGGTCAAAGCTGTGTTCCAAGATGCATTGTTCATGAAGGCGCTGGCTGTCGTGGGGTCAGCCCTTGCCTCCTGGAATGTCAGTTTAAATTTGAGTCCAAAGAATGATGGGTTGAATGATCTTGATGTCCGGTTGATTGGAATCAACCAAGAAAGAGATAGGCTTGTGGAGGCTAGGGACCTCCAGGTGATTTCTGGAAGGGTTGAGTGTATAGAGAAGACCTCTCAGGAAGAGTGGTGCTGTCTGGAGAAACCTAGTTGGTTATAAGGAGGTCAGATGAAAAACTCTTGCCTTTTCCTGGCTGCCTCCAGGTTTTGGTGAGCGAGTCTCCTCTGTTGGTGCCTTAGCTAACCACGGTTTTCTGCTGATATTGGAACCCAACTTCTTGGTCTTTCAATGTGGGCAAAAGACCAGTGACTTTCCAGGAAGTCTTTCAACCTTCAGTTCCACCTCGAAGCTCCTGCAGAACTCAGCTCCACGAACTGAGCAACTACTGGGTTCTCAGCCTCTCCAGTGTTCAGACAGTCACTGTTGGACTACCTGCCATAAGCCAAGGTAACGAATACCCTTTGCAATACATATCAGTCTATCAGTTCTGTTCCTCTCAAACACAGAGCCTAAAGAACCCTCCCCCCTTCAGCTCTAAATGTCAGATGCTTCCTCTCCATCAAACACGATGGCCGTGGGAGAAATCCTCTACTCTCAAGGGCTTCTTTACTGAGTTTGTATATACGTGTCTGGGTCTTTCCCCTTTCTCCTCCACTAATACAATAACTCCATGGAAGCCGGAAGGAACTGGCTTCATTTCTGCCGTTTCACTGGTACACTTTGCAGGGTAACACTGGGGTAAGGCATTGCTTGTTTGTGTGTTTGCACTGCATCAAGCTCTGTAGTGATCAGACCCTTCAGTACGTTGGGAATTTCATCAGCAAGACAATTTGAACAGACTATGGTCAGGTACACTGGGCGTGTCCTGAGGTGATGCACACAGTACAGTCTTCATTGACCCAGGGTAGGGCCCGGGGTGTGAATGAAAGTTCTGGAACGAAACTTCAATTTACATGAAACCTTCCACAAGGCTAATTATCAGAAATGATTGTGGAGAGGTTAGAGAGTTGCAGCTCCAGAGTCTAATTATAGCTTATTTCGGAGGCTACCTTTTGCCTCTTCTTAGCCATTCTTTACCCTGTCTTGTTTCTGATAAAATGTACTTGTGACTACCTAGTGAATTTTCACTATGTGTTAACTCAGCAGGTTTCCTCCCACCCTGAAGCTGACGTCATCATACAGCGTCTGAGGCCGAGAGCAGAGGCGCCTGTGCTTTGCTGTGGTCTGCCTACCTGCTGCTTCCATCAGTGTGTTTGAAAAGTATCTTGACCTTCTGGTCTTCTTTGTTCTGTTACTATAAAAGCATTATAAAATGGCTACTTTGTTGGAAAATTATATTTGGGGAAACCAAAATTGATTTTTCTGGACCATGGGCATTCATGTTTGCTTCTAGAATAAGCGTCTCCTTTTGATTCTCTGAAGTGAGTGTTGCTTTATTCCTTGACAAGGGGCTATGCAGAGCTGAAGGAGCTGGCATCCATGGCGAGTCCCAGGAAGTTGGCTCACGGGCCCCTAACTCCCTAGGGGCCTCTCTTCCTGGTCCTCAACTGTCTGTCACAGGCCACCTCTCACCCATTCATAACGTGCCTATGCCTTTCAATCTGTGGGTGGTTTTCCTAGATGTTGTCACTCTTAACATCTGGAGTGACAGAGACCACAGAATGGGATACTCCTTAATACTGGGCTCAGCCTGAGTTACAGCCATCTTCCCTCCAGCCCCTCCCACTGCATCATAAAGAGACAGGTAAGCCCCAGCATTCTGGACTGTGATGTGCAAGAGGGTACTTTAGTCCTCAACCGCCCGGGAGCAACAGTACAGTGTGGATACCGGTGGTTGGAGGAACTGTGCCGAGTAGCGATTTGTACTGGAATAGTATTAGTGAGTGAGTGAGTGAGTGAGTGAGTGAGTGAGAGAGAGAGCGAGAGAGAGAGAGTGAGAGAGCGAGAGAGTCTGCAGCTAGGAGAGGTCCCCTGACCTCAGGGTAGGACCTAAGAAGAGTGAGGCTCTGGTGAGAGAACATGTGTTCCCAAGGATCAGTCTCTCACTTTCTCAAGAACAGGAGACTTCAATATACTGGGACCCATGAAGGATCAGTGGGACAAAGCCCTAGGCCTGCCCCTAGGGCTTATGTGGCAGTCCAGGAGATTAAACTCCTCTGGGCTGCCCAGGAAAATAGAAGAGGTCTGGGCAATAAGCAGTTTAGCATGGACGAGCTGCCTCGCCTTTCTCATGGCAAGAAGAAACCAGAACATCTTCCATGGCTTACAAGCTCTGTTAGTGAGGGTCGTTCCCCTGACCCTAAAGGTTTTCTGAACATCGTCTCCAAAAGGGTCCTGCGGGGTGACTCTGCAGAAGGCCAGGGGCACGGGCAGACACTTGCTGGACACAAGGTTTTGCCGAAGAACAGTCCTGAAGTAGTAACAGCGTGGGAGACCCAGGTAAAAAGAACAGTGGCGTTGCTTGGCAAGGCCAGGAAGCAAACGGAGAAAACCCCAGACCCCGTAGACGCCAGGCAGTTCCTGGAGCAAGAGGTGGCTGTGAACAACCAAATCCCAAGCAAGAAATGTCATCAGCTAAAGAACCTAGAGGATCTGAGGAGGGACCATCTGGAACGAGGAGGGGACATAGAAGGACTCAGACAGCCACGAGGACTTTACAGATGCGGCAAACATGTTGCTCCTTTCAAAGAAAACACCTTTGTGCAGGGCAAGAAGATCAAGCCCCATTCTAGACGTCCAATGCAGGCAGTGTGCCCTCCATCAGTTAGAGAGCAGCGGCCTGGAGAAAAGCTGCAGCCGGCGCCATCAGGGCAAGACAAACTGGAAGACACGAAAGCTTCCAAAGAAAGGGAAGCACAACCTTAATTCCTGCGGGAAAATACTTTCCTGGAGGGACCATCAAGGGTTTTGGATCAGAATCTGCTGGCAGAAGCCAAACCCCAGCTCCTAAACCGGAGGAAGATGCAGGCCTTGGAAATGGCCAAATCTCATGATAAAGAATTCTGGGTGGGCGACACCAGGCCGAAAATACAGCTGTCTTTTCGGGACAGAAAACAGGATGCTTCAGGAAGGAACATCGTGAGGCATAAGTGGCAGCCCAGGGAGGAAGGCTGGGACCCCACAATTCAGGGTACCTCAGTCGTTCTTGCAGCTCGTGCACATGCTCACAGCCATCAGCGACCAAAAGAAGGGCGTGCTTCAAAGACCAGGCTGACTTCGAGACAGGTAAATCAATATCACCTATTCCTAAGTGCTGTGCATTGCAGCTTGAATGGAAAGGGATCCTGCGAGTCAGGAGCCAAGGACTACCACAACGTCACTGTAAGTGTAGCAGCTTACAGCCCTGCTCCAGGGAAAGGTTTCCCCAATGGAAAGGTTATAGCTCTGCTCAGGTCCCCTGGAATGCTACAATTCTGCTTTGCTAGGGGAAAGTTTCCCCAGGGAAAGTGTTCCAGTCCTTAAAGCTGGTTCTATCCAGTGAAAAGTGTCCCACCGCACATGAAAGAAAGGGAAAATCCAGGAGGGTGGTTGCTTCTAGGGTGAGAAACAGCAGCAAACTGAGCGGGTTCAGAGCTTATATAGGATGTCTTGTGGGATGGGGCTTCCCAGGGTGACGTGGGATTAGAGGAATTTTGTAGTCTGATTCTGGGGCAAGCTCAGGGATTGGTGGGCTTGCTTGCTTGTTTGCTTGCTTGCTTCCTTCCTTCCTTCATTTCTCTCCCTCCCCCTCCCTCCCTCCCTTCCTCCTTTCCTCCCGTCCCTCCCTTTTTTCCTTTTCTTTCATTTCCTTCCTTCCTTCCTTGCTTTCTCTCTCTCTCTCTCTCTCTCTCTCTCTCTCTCTCTCTCTCTCTCTCTCTCCTTTCTTTCTTTTTTTCTAATCGTGTTTTTTTTGAAACTTTCCCAAAGGGCACAGTTTATTAGGCAGCAGCTGAGAAATCAGCGGTTCGACTTGGCCACGCGCTCCAGTTCATCTTTCTTCTTGATGGCATAGGAGTTGGAGGAGCCCTTGGCAGCTCAGCAAGGCACTCAGCAATGGTCTTGATGTTCCGGAAAGCAGCCTCAGGAGCTCCTGTACACAGCAGCCAGATGGCCTGATTCACTCTGTGCAGTGGCGACACATCCACAGCCTGCGGTCTCACTGTCCAGTCTCGCCCAATTCGTGTTGAGTCTTCCCGGGGGCCACTGTTGATGAATGCATTCACCAGGACCTGCAGAGGCTTCTCACCAGTGAGCAGGTGGATGATCTCAAAGGCATGCTTGACAATTCGTACAGTCATAAGCTTCCTGTTGTTGTTGCGGCTGTGCATCATCATGGAGTTAGGTGCTCCACAATGGGGCACTGGGCTTTGCGGAAGTGCTTGGCGGCATACCTTCCCACACTGTGGGGCAGGTACTTGGCATACTTCTCCTTCACAGCAATGTAATCCTGCAGAGAAATATTGTTGATTTCCACATCATCAGTGCTCAATTTCCCAAAGAGCTTGATGTCTGGGGTCTCTGCCACGGCAGGTGTGGCTTTCTCCCACTCAGTCATTCTGAGGGCGCAGACCAGGCTTCTCGGTCGCTTGGCGTGGACCACGAGCAGTCTTAGCACAGACAGGAAGCCTTTCTAATCGTTTTTATTGAGCTATATATTTTTCTTGATTGGTGGGATTTCAAGCTCTGGCCTTGGGGTCAAGTCAGGGCCAGGATGTTTTTCCTTGATCCTTTTTACCCTACATCCCCCCCATTTTTTGTTTATTAATAAACAATGGAGGCTTGGGAAGGGTGGTGCCATTGTTATTAGACTACTTCCTGTTGATTGAGGACATCGATGTCCTTTGGGCAATTCTGATCATCATCATCAGGATATTACTGGGTGCTGTAGGCCTCTGGCTCTTTAGCCAGGGACCAGTGATCCTGTAATACTAGCTGGCTAGAAATCTTTTGAATCTGTTGTCACAGGCTCTAGACAAGAAGTTTATAAGGTGGGGTGCAGCTAGCAGGATTAAGAAAAGGAGAAATGAGATGCAGAGGACGGAAGATGTGACTGCGTCCCCGGAAAATGTATCAAGCCACTTGGCTTACACAGACAAGAATTATGGGCTAATATAAGTTATAAGAGTTAATAAGAAGCCTGAGATACTAGGCCAATCAGTTTATAATTAATGTAGACCTCTGTGTGATTTCTTTGGGACTTAATGACTGTGGGAACTGGGTAGGACAGAAACCTCAGTCAACAGCTTTAGCTGTGAAACCTTGCAGCCCTTTTAAGAGGCCCTGCCACCAAACACTTAAATGGTGTTTATGAATAGCCTACAACATGCTTTTTGGTGGTGGAAGGAACCTTGAAATGCCATAGTGTTGTGGCAATAAACATGGCTCTGACCTGTACCTCTCCCATAAAGCTAGAATCTCAGCTAAGGAATGGGCTGGATCCAGCCATCAAAGCCACAGCTTTAATTCTAGCCATATTGCTTAGCAAATTAAAGACTCATGTAGTCAGAAAAAGAGGGATACAGTAAAGATACTTTCAGACAGAAAAGCCTCTAAATGATTTACAGTATGTTTAAAATACATGTAGGCCTGGGGAAAAAAAGGATAAAGTCCTTAAAATAAAAAATAAAAAAAGAGAGTAGTTGGGTGTGGTGGCAAACACCTTTAATTCCAACACTTGGGAGTCAGAGGTAGACAGATCTCTGTGAGTTCAAGGTGTGGTGTTACACACCTTCATTCCCAAATCTTGGGAGGCAGAGGCAGGTGGATCTCTGTGAGTTCAAGGACAGCCTGGTCTACAGAGTGAGTTCCAGGACAAAGATACACAGAGAAACCCTGTTTCAAAAAGCCAAAAATTAAAAATAAAAATAAAAGAAATAGAGTTTAAAATAAAGCCACGGAAAGATGGAAAACACAGAGAATCTGGATAATGTATGTTATTATGTTCTCTTTGAATTGTTTGAATGCTGAGGAAGGAACAACAGCTACTAAAAGATATTTGTTTATAAATATTGCTGAATTAATCCAAGATATTTTGAAAATACCTTGACTTTAAAATTGAAGTCAAAAGGTATACTACTTTAAAGAAGAGGTTTTGCTTTTGTTTCTACAGGAAATGAGAGGCTGTGGATTCATTCCAGGTTAAGAAAAATCAGGTTTCATCAAGGAAAATCCCCTGAGAAATCTCTGATAGGAGCGAATGGCCCAGATGTCTGAGAAGAGATTCAAGACTGCTGCTTGAGATGATTTAAGTCTTACAGGATACTTCAGTCACGACCTGATTATGATTCTAAATTTTCTTTAGGTTACCCATAAGATTATCAACATCCCCAATCAGCAGGAAGTAGCCTGGAAAACTATGCCCAGATTCCCAGAAAATGGACTATGGATTTTGTTTAGAATGTTGGTTACAAGTTATTATGGATAAAGGTTATTATGGATAAAAGTTATTATGGATAAAGATTCCCAGAAAATGGACTATGGACTTTGTTTAGAATGTTGGTTACAAGTTATTATGGATAAAGGTCAGGAGAAAAGCTGAGCAAAGATTCAGAGTTTTTTCTTTTTTAAAGGGGGGGTAAGTGCTATGGGACAATGGTCTGTACCCTGTCACTTGTATTTTAAATAAATGCTGATTGGTCAGTAGCCAGGCCAGAAGTATAGGCAGGGTGACCAGGCAGGAAGTAGAGGTAGGGCAATGAGAATTCTGGGAAGAGAGAACTTTCAGTTTGCAGTCGTGATCTAGCCTCAGAGGAAGCAAGATGTGACTGCCTCACCGAAAAAGGTACCAAGCCACATGCCTTACACAGACAAGAAATATATGGGATAATATAAGTTATAAGAGTTAATAATAAGCCTGGCCTACTAGGCCAATCAGTTTATAGTTAAAAAAAGAAAAGGAGAAGAGGGGTTGAGAAGGGTAGAATCCAGTTCCATACTGTACTATCAGTGCTCCACTGGCTATTGGTTTCAAGCTGTTTCCTACATTTTCAAAGATCCATGTGGAGTTGTCAGATCTTTTACCATACCTAATTGGTTAACATCAAAGCAACATTCCTTCACAAAGAAAAGACAAAGACCATCTCTCTCTGCTGTTAGTAAATCTAATCCTTACCAATTTTGTAGTACTATGGCAGCCAGCAAGTCTGTTTGTCCCTGGAGGGAGAGGATGGTCTCAGCCACCTGTTGGAGATCCTGGATAAACTGTGAGGACAGATAATAGTAAATAGGTAGGGAGGTTGTCAGCCCTGCTGCTCCAGAGGTGAAACCAGAGGTTATGCCCAGGGCTGCTAGGTTTGACCTGAATTGCTCATTTTTCATGCTGTGTCTCTATAAACCCAGTGATGGGAATTGGCAAGGGTTCTTCACTGGGTGCCACTCATAGCTCCGAGAAAAGGAACACAAGGGCACAAGTCCCATAGCACCTAGTGGGTGGGCAGTGGTGTACTTGGGTGTTACAGAAAACATTGTGAATGTTTAGACATAGGGGCTGGGTGATGGTACTAAGGGGGTATGGTATTATTATAGTATTATTATATGCAGAATCCAGGGTGCTCATAAAGTGTGTTCCTGAGAGTTAAAGCATTCAGTGATATGAGAGAGAGAGAGGAAGAGAGAAGTAGTAATATTTGGCTCAGCAAAATATCACACATATGTATATATAACAAGATATAACAAGCAAAATGAATCTAATAAGACATTGGGTGAGGCCACAATTGGTTGTAAGGCTGACCCAGGAGGATACACAACCAATATTCTTCAAAGTGGTCAGGCAAGGCATTATTCAATAGCTGATACACAGAGGTTAAGGTCTGAAAAGAGACAGTGTGACAGGGAGGTAGGATCAGTATCATCTAAAAGGGGTGATATTGGGGACATAAGGACCTTTGAGGAGTGTTGGACCATTTCTTCAGAGAATGGGATGTGCACCCTATGTTTTGAGCATGCCTGATGGGCAGCTGCGATAAATACCATAGTAGAGTTTACCAATGATCCCTGTTTCCCATCTGGGATGCCATAGGTCCTTAATTAAAATATAAAAGATTCCCCATTCTGCATAAAAGGAAGAGTGCCTTCCTGGGTATGCATCATGTCTCTTATAGGTCCAATAAGGGCAGCCTCCATAAGTTTTTGGCCAGTGTTGACAGTGATCTCTGCTTTGCTTATAGAGAATGCAAACATAGGGGACAGGTGTTTTAGAAGTTGAGTTAGGTATTACTGGGATAAGTGTCTCCTTTCGGCAACCTGCTGGTGAGCAGACTAACCACAAGAATAAATCATTGATGGAGAAAGAAATCTGAATCATTTTCATCACCCTAAATCACTTATTTCTTTAGACTTTCATTTGCACTTTCTTATACCCTATTAAAAAATTGTCTCTAAAAATCTTATCATAAGCTCTGTTTTTATAATTTTTGTTTCCAAGACATAAATTGTCATACAAAAAACAGAGAAAACAGGTATAGAGGCTAGGCCCTGATGGAGGAGAGATGGCTAAGGTAGTTATAGAGAATGGAGTCAGCCTTTGACAGCCATACATGGAGCAATTTCCAGACCCTATTAGGTTGGGCTGGTGGTTAGAGGTGGGAGTCTCTTGGATGATTGTTGGGAGCATACAGCCTAGTCTCAGATAGGCATATGATAACCTGTCCAACGGGTTTCCATGGGGCAAGACACCTGTGGAATCGGACTCTCACTTGGCAAGGACCAGTTGTCCATGGGACAGGGTAGGAATTGACAAAATTCGTGCATCTTGCAGGCTTTTTTCTCATTATATTGGTGATTCTTTGTGCAGTTTTTAGTTTTACTTTATCAGTCACACCTTGCAGACATGAAATAATCATCTGGGTTTGAATATTGTTGTCCTTATAGCATTGTACCCATGTCTACTACTTTTTAACTTTGTAACCACAAGTAGCTGTCAGCTGACATAAGTGCTGGGAGAGCAGAGTATGTCTGGCTTGATAGTTAAGCCTGCAAAAATGCTGAACTCTATGTTTAGAATAAGGTTATTCTGGGGGGACGGTGTGTAGGAGGAGGCTGCTTGTTCGTCCTGGCCACCCAGAACCAAAATAACCACACAGAAACTATATTAATTAAAACACTGCTTGGCCCATTAGCTCTAGATTCTTATCGGCTAACTCTTATATTAATTTAACCCATTTCTATTAATCTGTATATTGCTATGTGGCAGTGGCTTATTGGCAAAGATTCGGCATGTCTGACTCTGGCAGCTCCATGGCGTCTCTCCCTGACTCTGCCTTCTTCCCAGCCCTCCGTTTTGTTTTCCCCGCCTAGCTCTGTTCCCCTACAGCTCTGCTATAGGCCCAAAGCAGTTCCTTTATTAACCAATGAAAGCAACACATAGACAGAAGGACCTCCTACACCATTTCCCCTTTTCTGTTTAAACAAAAAGGAATTGCTTTAACTTTAACATAGCAAAACTACATATAACAAAACAGGTATCAAGCAAGAACTACAGTTACAATATTCATATCTACTTTATCCTTTATCATAACTAAGGAAAACTCTAGCTATAAAATTCTTCAACTTCATCGAAGACTCCAGAAGGATATATTACCTAACTAAACAGGAAGTACATTGTAAGCAACTTCCAAAACTCTAGAATTGACAGAGACATCTCACTACCTGGACAGTCATCCATCTTCAGCACACAGGCCTTTAGTATCCAGCAGACTTTTACATGAAGCAGGACATTTCAAAGACAGTTCCACCTATACTGGCAGTTTGTCACATTTTTCTGTGTCCTGCAGAATTTCTAGCAGACTCTTTCATGAAGCAGGAACCCTGAAGGATCATCCCACCTTTAGGCAAATTTAGTAGTCATTTCTCTGTGGATCCTGCATGTCCAGTTCATCTAACAAACTCCATAAGGAACCTCTTTGATGCCCATCTTTCTCTTGAAGTAATTGGTGCTGCCAGAAGCAAATGTGTCTCACCATCGTGAACAGTCTTAAGTTCTTAAACATTTTAAATACCATATTCTGAAGGTCTCTGAAAGATTTGAAGAATACCTATCTAACTGAAATATATCTCTATACATCTAGAAAGTCTGACATGACTACAAGCTTAACTATTATAGATGAGTATTAACATATTTCTTAATTATACATTACATTTTTAAATGAGCTACACAAACACAATGCCTTAACCAAATCAGAAATACATATTCATATAACAAACTTGACCTTAAATTTGTATCAATAAAGCAAGATCCATACCAATGCAAAGTATCCATCTCTATAGCATATCCCCCTTTAAAGGTAAAGAAACATTTACAAATAATATTTGGGAATACGGGCGCAGTTCTGTCCAAACTTCTTCCTGCTGTTTATTGGGCAAAGTATTTTCTTTGCAGGGGTGTTTATAGCAACCTTTTAGGGGTTCTTGTTCCATAAAACCATATTGGTCTGGAAACAATCCACAGGTTCTCATCTTCTGTGAAAACAAAAGAACCTCTTTTCCAAAGCAACATATCCTTAGACTCAAATTTTGGAATCAAGATACCTTTATGTTGGTTTTACTTAAGCACTCCATGCAATGAAATATCTCTCTTTACTTAGCTCCTTCACAGTCAAAAAATTCAAAGAAAACACAATAATATACCGTGAATTTTCCATCTTTACATGCCTTATTCTTCTTTATTCCTTTTAATCTACAACTGTCTGTACTCTGTCTCTTTAAAGACTTTTTTCTTTAAAAAATTATTTACTTTTTTATAATTATAAATGTTCAGGCAATAGCTTAGGCTTATTACTAACTAGCTCTTACAACTTAACCATGTATCTTATCTATGTTCTACCATGTGACTCAGTACCTTTCCCCAACATGGCATGTTCATCTTGCTTCTCCCTGAGTCTTCAGGAGATGCTGCCCTTCTTCATCCCAGCTCTCTCCCTGTCTGCAAGACCCACCTAACCTCTTTCTGCCCAGCTATTGGCCATTTAGTTCTTTATTAAACCAATGAGAGCAACACATCTTCACAGTGTACAAAAAGATTATTCCACAACAGGTATATATTGTTTATGGCAGGCAACTTTTTATGCTAAGTTGTGGACATGGGCATTCTTTTTCAAACTTATTTTTTATACATTTTTTATTGATATTTATTGAGCTATATTTTTCTCTGCTCCCCACCCTGCCCCTCCCCTCCCCTTCAATCCTCCCCCAAGGTCCCCATGCTCTCAATTTACTCAGAAGATCTTTTTTTCTACTTTCTACTTCCCCTGTAGATTAGATCTATGTAAGTCTCTCTTAGTGTCCATATTGTTGTCTAAGTTCTCTGGGATTGAGGTTTGTAGGATGGCTTTCTTTGCTTTATGTTTAAAAACCACCTATGAGTGAGTACATGTGATAATTGTCTTTCTGGGTCTGGGTTACCTTACTCAAAATAGTTTTCTAGCTCCATCCATTTTCCTGCAAAATTCAAGCTGTTGTTATTTTTTTCTGCTGTGTAGTACTCCATTGTGTAAATGTACCACATTTTCCTTATCCATTCTTAGTTGAGGGCCATTTAGGTTGTTTCCAGGTTCTGGCTATAACAAACAAATCTGCTATGAACATGGTTGAGCATATGTCCTTGTAGCACAATTGAGCATCCTTTGGATATATACCTAAAAGTTATTACTGGGTCTTGAGGAAGGTTGTTTGCTAATTTTCTGAGAAATTGCCACACTGACATCCAAAGGGGCTGTACCAGCTTGCATTTCCACCAGCAATGCAGACGTGTTCCCTTTTCTCCACAACCTCTCCAGTATAAGTTGTCATCAGTGTTTTTGATCTTGGCCATTCTTACAGGTGTAAAATGGAATCTCAGAGTTGTTTTGATTTGCATTTTTCTGATGACTAAGGATGTTTAACATTTCCTTAAGTGTCTTTCAGCCATTTTAGAGTCCTCTGTTGAGAGTTCTCTATTTAGGTCTGTACTCCATTTTTTTAAATTGGATTATGTAATCTTTTGGTGTCCAATTTCTTTAGTTCTTTATATATTTTGGAGATCAGACCTCTGTCTGATGTGGGGTTAGTGAAGATCTTTTCCCATTCTGTAGACTGTCGTTTTGTCTTGTTGACCGTGTCCTTTGCTTTACAGAAGCTTTTCAGTTTCAGGAGATCCCATTTATTAATTGTTTCTCTCAGTGTCTGTGCTGCTGGGGTTCTATTTAGGATAGCTACACCCACTTGTTTCTTAGGTCCATTTGATTGGTATATTTTTTCCCCAACACTTTACTCTGAGATTTCTGTCTTTGGAGGTTGAGATGCAGTTCTTGTATGCAGAAGGAGGATTATGTTTTTGTAGTCAATCTGTTAGCCTGTGCCTTTTTATGGGTGAGTTGAGTCCATTTACATTAAGGGATATTAATGACCAGTGGTTGATATCTCCTGTTAATTTAGTTTTCATCGTTGGTGATGTTAATTTGTGCATTTTTCTTCTTCGGGATTTGCTGTTATGAGATCATCAATTGTCTGTGTTTTTGTTGGTGTAGCCATCTTCCTTGGGTTGGAGTTTTCTTTCTAGTATTTTGTGTAGGGCTGGGTTTGTGGCTAGGTATTGGTGAAATCTAGATTTGTCATGGAATATCTTGTTTTGTCCTTCTATGGTAATTAACAGTTTTGCTTGGTATAGTAGACTGGGCTGGCATCCGTGGTCTCTCAGTGTGTGCATAATGCTTGGCCATGACCTTCTGGCTTTCATTGTCTCCACTGAGAAGTCAGGTGTAATTGTGCTAGGTCTACCTTTATATATTACTTGGCCTTTTTCCTTTGCAGCTCTTAATAGTCTTTCTTTACTCTCTATATTTAGTGTTTTGATTATTATGTAGTGACAGAACTTTTTTTTTTTTTTTTGGATCCGGTCTATTTGGTGTTCTGTAAGCTTGTATCTCCATAGGCATATCTTTCTTTAGGTAGGGAAAGTTTTCTTCTATGATTTTGTTAAATAAATTTTCTGTGCCTTTGAGTTGAACTTCTCCTTCTTCTATACCTATTATTCTAAGATTTGGCCTTTTCATGGTGTCTCATATTTCATGGACATTTTGAGTTAAGATTTAATGTTTTCTTTAACTGATGAGTCTATTTCCTCTATTGTATCTTCAGCACTTGAGATTTTCTCTTCCATTTCTTGTATTCTGCCGTTCATGCTTGCGTTTGTGGTTCCTGATCTTTTTCTCATGATTTCTGTTTCTATAATTCCTTCGGCTTGTGTTTTATTTTTTCTATCTCAGTTTTCAAGTCCTGGATAGTTTTTTATATGTTTAATTTCTTTTTCTTGGTTTTCTTTAAGTGATTTGCTGACATCTTCCAATTTTTTGTTTGTCTTTTCCTCAATTTCTTTAAGGGAATTTTTCATTTTATCTTTAAAAATTTCAAACATTCTCTTGAAGTTAATTTTTAGGTCATTTTCTTCTGGTTCATCCATATTTGGTTGTTCAGGTTTTGCTGTTGTAGGGTCTTTAGGTTTTACTGGTATTGTGTTGCTCTTTGTGGTGTATCATGTGATCTTACCCTTTCTACTCTTCTACTCCTCTAGTAGGTGTGGTTGGGGCTGTCTGAGATTCTGTTGAATAATCTTCTAGGTGACAGTGAATCCAAAGCTCAGATGGTTGTTGTTCTTGGTACAGTCAGTGTCACAGTTCTGGTTACTTCTGTTCCTGGAGATTGCTCAGTGCTCCTGTGTTTTGCTCTGCTCCCTTGGAGTTTGCGGTCTCAGGCCTACTTTGGCCTAGGCTGCTGGCTTTGATCTGTTTCTGTAAATCCTGGTCTGGATCCCCTCCAGCAGAAGTTCCTGGCTTGGAGTTGGACCTGTTGTGGTGGAGATTGCTGACTCTGGATCTGGTTGCTGGTTCAGTCCTGATCCTCCAGTGTTCAGGGACTGGGTTGGCTCCCAGGACTGGATTTGCTCCTGGCTTCTGTTCCTGGTGGAGCTTATTTCCTCTGGCTCTCCCTATCTTAGGTGGCTCATTCAGTTCCACTCCTGTGGAATTTGTTGCCAAAGGTGGAGTTCTTTGCCTCAGGCCAACTTTGCCCTAGGTTATGGTATTTGACCTGTATCTGTAAATCATGGTCTGGATTCCCTCCTGTAGAAGTCCATGGATTGGAGTTAGACCTGGAAAGGTTTCTGATTCTGGTCTACTGTCTTGGAGGTCCCAGGCTCAGGTGCACATGAACCCGCATGCTCAGACCCTCATAGGTTCCATGTTCCTGCCTTTTCACTTTAATGTCCCAGACCAAATTCCAAACCCACAGAGGTCCTGTCTCAGGTCTACTCTCTCTGAGGTCCCAGACTCGCACCTGGCCCTGCTGCTGAGATCTCTGATTCCTTCCTATTCCCTCAGAGGACCCAGGTTCACTCACGGCCAGACTGGCAGAGGTCCTGGCTCAGGCCTAGTTCCTGGGAGGTCCTAGACTCTTACTCAGATGCACCGGGGTGTTGGCTTAGGTCTACTCCCTTGAAGGTCCCAGATTCACATTCGGACCCTCAGCAGTCTCTGGCTCTGGCTCACTCGCTCAGCGGTTACTCCCTTGTACCTGTTCTGGTGGAGATCACTGACTCAGGATCTGGACACTGGCTCAATCCTGATCTGCCCATGGCCAGGGACTGGATTTGCTCCTGGCTTCCACTCCTGGTGGAGCTTGTTCTCTCCAATTTACTTCTTTTCCAACTCTCTATACTCTTTCTTCTCTCTCCCAACTCTACATTCATTTATCTAACACTGTGACCCACTTAGAGGCCTTTTATATCTGGATTTGTCTTTACTGCATATTTGTAATTATTTTCTGACCAGAAGCACTTCTTAAAATGCTAAGTGCTTAAGAATCTAAGCTGCAACATTACTAGGTCAAATATGATACTGTCTGCTTGCCCTGCTCAGTTCACCATGGCAGAGCTGCTTGCATCTTTGAGCCACACACACCGCCCCACGTCCAGGCACATAGCTGGTCCAGGTTGCCATCAGGCAAGCTGCAGTACTCTGTTGACAAACCCCATCCAAATACTTGGTCTGCCGAAAGAGCCAGAGGTCTTGCTGGCAGCACATCCCAGAAAGCCTGTATTTCAAAACTGCATGACTTTTTTCTGCTGCTGCTGAGTCAGGAAAACCTCTCTTAAAGGAGCTGCAGCACACTGCTAGCAAACAGCTAGAAGCTGTGTTAAACTCTGTATTTTAATTTTTTTGTCTAGAATTCCTTTTCAAGCCCTCTCAGGTTTTATGTGGATTTAGTTGGCTAAATTGGGTGCCAATTTGTAGGAGGAAGCCACTTGTTTGTCCTGGCCACCCAGAACCAAAATAACTGCACAGAAACTATATTAATTTAAACACTGCTTGGCCCATTAGCTCTAGCTTCTTACTGGCTAACTCTCACATTAATTCAACCTATTTCTATTAATCTGTATATCGCCATGTGGCAGTGGCTTACTGGCAAAGATTTGGCATGTCTGACTCTGGCTCCATGGCGTCTCTCCGACTCTGCCTTCTTCTTCCCAGCCTTCTGTTCTGTTTTCCCTGCCTGGCTCTGTTCCCCTACAGCTCTGCTATAGGCCCAAACAGTTCCTTTATTAACCAATGAAAGCAACACATAGACAGAAGGACCTCCTCCACCAAAGATGTATTTGGGGAAGCATAAATGAGAACAATGGGGGCTTTCATAATGATCATGATGTATTCCTTAAGTTGGGATGTATTTCTTAAAGTCGAAAATTGTGGTAAGTAATTGTGGTAAGAAAAAAAAAACTGTTTAAGTAGAAGTAAAGGTGGCCTGAGCAACTCTGGGCCACTTGAATGCAATCCACTTGGTGGTCAGAGATTTTTCTTGAATTGACACCCTTCTCCACCTTCCCCACCTCAGGACCTGAACCTGAGCAGAGGCTGGACCCCAGGAGATGATAAACATCCATTTGGAAGAGTTATCCCAGATAGGAGGAGATGAGAAGAAATAGAGGAGAAAGCAAGTTTAGATAGAAAAGATGTTTGGGTCATTTGTGCAGTGGCAAAAGTTGTCATCATTGAAAACAGAGCTTACCAAATCTGGCCATTTGAACTGTGCTGAGATCAAAGCAAGGTTTTAATATAGAGTCTGTGGAGGAAGAGAGGAAGGGTTGCAAAACAAACTCCTCTGAGGGAGTTTCTATGAGCTCCAAGTGGGAGCTGGGAGACAGGAGGGACAAGGTTGAAGAGGTCCAGTGGGTTTAAGGAGGCTGCAGGGCATATCAGGTATCTCCTAGTGGAAGGAGGCCAGAAAACAGGGAGGGTTCCAATAGAAGAAGAGGAGTAAAGTCTTAATAACTAGAGAGTTTCCCACATGGTGAGGCTCTGGAGGGTATATCAGGTTCCAGAAGCCAGAGAGAGGGGCATTTACTGAGTAGGTGAGAAGAGATGGATGCTTAGAGCAGGTGGAAGGAAGAAGCAGCTGAAGAATTTGGGACCAAATATAATGGGAGGCAGAAGCCAGCAGGAACAAATGATCTGTACACACCTTAAGACTGTCAAATCAACAGCTCGAGTCATTTTGCAATGTTGAGACACGGGGCATGAGTGACTGAAAGATAAGTATAGCATCCTCTACCAAGGCTACCCGAAGGGAGAGAACTCAGGATGGGGTAGTGTTTGGAGATTCCTGTATGTTAGGAGATAGGAGAGGTGGTGAGGAGAGAAGTTAGCAGTGGGTGACCCAAAGGTTAACCTTTTTGATTCACATGTAAGACATTCAGCTGCAGTCAGATTGCAGACAAGGAACCCTTCCTTAGATAGTATGGTCCAATTTTTTTTGATAAGAATATGATGAGAACAAAGGAAGGTCCCAGTTGGTGACCCAGGACCCTGAAGGTATATCCTTCCTTTTATGTAACATGGAGAGAGAAGTGGCAAGTTAAGCCCAAAAGATGTATGGTACCTGGAGGATGGCCTGTTGAAGCTTAGAGTATAGGGATTGGGTACTATGGGGTAAAGGGGAACCACTGCTGAGTTAAGTAGGAGATCCTGAACGAAGTGGTAGGTTCCATTGTTTTTTTTTTCTGTGAGTATGGGATGTTAAAAGGCAAAAAAGTGGGGAACAGAAGATTCCTAGAGGTCATAGATGAGAGGCTAAAGTTCCCTGAAGCTTTGGAGAGGGCTTGGGTATTGAGCCTGGGTTATATATTGGTGGAATTTTGTAGCTGAATGATGAGAGGGACTGATGTTTGGCTATAGAGGGGATTTGGTTATTCCATACCCAGCGATCTACCTGAGAGGCTGGTAAGGGAAAGGGCATGTCAGATTGTGCGGTTTGGAGAAGGAGGAAGGTAATGGCTGGTGAACCAGGGTTCAAGCAGATACATAGGAAAAGCTCCCACATTGGTTAGGAGGTCCCTTCTCAGAAAGAGGATGGGACAGGCTGACAGCACTGAGAAGGAAAGGGTAAGGGGGGGTACCCCTAAAGGTACAGCTAAGTGGTGGGGTTTGGTGAACCTGGTAAAACTGTCTCTTTACTTCAATAACAGAAGAACGAGGAGAGGTGGTGGGTCCCCAGAACTCTGTCAGGATGGAAAAATGGGCCCAATGGAAGACAATGGATCTGATACTGTGATGAGTACCCAAGGCTCCCTGTTGGGGATGGGAGTGGTCAGGCCAAGGGAGCCTGGGCAACTCAGTCGTTCATGGCCAGACCAAGGAGGTTGGATGAAGGCCATCTGGACTTGATGTCTTCATGCTATAAGGGACATGGGGACAATGAAGACTCCAATACCCTCCTTGATGGCACCTTGGACATGATCCAGGTTGTAAACAGTGGCTTGGAACAGGCCTAGGTCCAATGACCCTCCTGATTACTTTTGAAAAAAGGGCCCAGAGGTTCTCAGGCTTTAGGAGGAGGAAGCCTGGGCTTTGCTTTGGCTGCCTGAGAGTTCTTAGCCATCATCAGGTATTTTTATTTTAGGCCTCCTTCATCTTTCCATCTTTCATCTCTCATCATCTGGTATACCTTGAAGGGCACAGCTAAGACATCCATCTGTGGAGTCAGGGCTCCTCTCTCTAGACATTTAAATTTGGCCCTAATATCAGGGAAACACTGGGAAAAGAAGCAGGTCATAAAAAAGAGTTGCTTCACATCTGGGTCTCAGGATGCAGATTGGTAAATTGTAAGGGCCTTTGTGAGGCGGTCAAGGACTTGAAATGGGTTTTCTTGCCTTTCCTGGATGACCCTTTGGGCTTTTTCATAATTTACCACCTTAAGGGTGGCCTTTCAGATACCAAACAGGAAGCAAGTTTGGTGGATTTCGTCTGCATGAGTTCTAGCCTGGTCCCAGATGCCCCTGATTCCTCTGGGAGAAGATTGTTCATGAGAATCCTATAACATCATGGAAGGTGAGGTTGTAAGATTGGATACCCAGTTGGTTAACATAGAGCGAAACCTTGTATATGATAGTTGAGTACTCTGCTTTACTGAGACATACTCAGCCCTGACTGGGTGGTAGCCTGTCACTGAGGAGGAGGAAAGGGGAACCAGACAGAACCGAAAGAAAGAGAGGGGACTGTGGGTTGAGGCTGATAAGAGGGAGGCTGGTTAGTGTGATAGAAAATACTGGAGGGATCATCTTGTTTGGGCTTCATAGATAGGAGGAATTGTTTCCTCCTTGGCTGGTTTGTCCAAAATAGCATCACGCCACATGGTTTCTTTAAGGTTACCTAAGTACAGATTTTTAATTATCAACTTCACTCTTCAGATCTGTAACCTTACCCAACATGCTTACAGATCTTGAAGTAAGATTTATCCCTTCGCCAAAGTTTTAGAGAATTAAACCAAAACCCAAAGCATCTGAGATGAGTGGCCATAGTCCCCACTGCAAATAGTGTGTCCTTTGCTTTTGTTTTGCTCTCCTTTCTCTGTCACCTGATATAGGATAGATATTTTGGAGGAAACCTTTTAAACAAGCATGCTTTGGTCTAGAGGAGGGTAAACCGTACCCAAACTTCAGAGCCAGCTTTCAACTGAAGCATAAAACAATGGTCTAATGCCACTCATACCTGAAAGACATCTGAATTGCAGTAAAATGGAATCCGGTAAGCTGAGAACAAAAAAGGCTTAAAGATGGGAGATTTTTGAGCCCTATCCATAGACAGAGGATGCTTCGGAAGGAGCTGAGAGATGCACCAGCCAGGGAAGGAGTGTGTGCCAGGCGTGTACAAACTACAGCTGCTCTGCTCCTTTGCTTTCTCCCCCTACTGGGTTTAGCTTCCAGATCCCACTGTACAGCAAACTTATGGATCCATCAATTGCAACTTAGAAGATAGGACATTTACACAATGTTGTGGTTGAGGTGGGGTGAGAGGGTGGGGGTGGGGAAGACCCACAAAAAATAAGCTAGTCTTGGAGTGGAGAAAGCTTGAATACAAGGAATGGGGAGTCTTTTTTTTTTCATTTCCCTTATTGCTCGCAGTATTTGTAAAGGTCCTGAATAATATTAGGATCAAGGGTGCCTTTACATGGCCATTTGAATTGATTATAAGGGATATTGAGGCCAAATTTGATTGCAAAAGCAAATAGGGCCCTTCAGGTCGGGTGTGAGGTGTGGAGGCTGGAGATTTTCTAAGAGGCTTTCCAGGGGGATGGAGAGGGTGTGGAAGACACCGTTCCATGGATGAGAGAGGAAAAGGAAAATGTCATTGCAGCCGCCAGGACTCAGGAAGGACCAAATCATCACCACACTAAATGAGGGTTGGGGCTTAGCCTGGCTAAGCCAGAGGAGGGACTCGGTGCCTGGAACCAGGCCTTTTGTAGATGCCAGAAGGCGAAGACGAAAACGGAGCAGAGAAAGTAACCGCTTTTACCGGGTTCCTCGCGCAGAAAGTGGCTGCTGTCACAGGGTTCCTCCCATTTCCACTTCTGTTCCATCGCTGGTCTCTGGATAAAAATGAAATGTTTTGGCCCAGTCTCTTCGCTCTATTACTCCTACCAAGACTGAGTGAAAACTGTGAGCAAAATGAATGTTTCTTTTAGTCCTTTCATGTATTTCTAACATTGAAGTTTCACTAACGGATTAATTTCCGTGTGGTGTACCCATGCAGGGAATCCTGAGTCAACTTTTGTACCTATCTCTGCTTCGCTCAGGCCACAGGTCATTCACTATTAAGACTTCATCAAAACATGCTTTAGTGTTTCCGTTTGTGATTTTCTTCCTGGCCCCTGCATCTCCTGTCTCCTGTGCACTCTCCCTACACAAGCTTGGACAACTCTCTCCTTCTCTTCCCTCCCTTTATCTTTCAATAGAAATGGACATGTTCAATGAAAGGACCAATTTCATTAAAAAATGTCCAGCTGTGAGTTAAAGGCATATTAAAGTAGACCCCCAGTTACATTTTAACAAAAGATTTATTTTTTATGTACACAATGTTTTGCCTGCATGTATGCTTGCTGGCCAGAAGAGAGCTCTAGATCTCATTGCAAATGGTTGCTGGCACTTGAACTCAGGACCTCTGGAAGAGCAGTCAGTGCTCTCAACCACTGAGCCATCTCTCTAGTACCCCAAACATATTTTTAATCTTTGTACCTGTTTGTACTTAACAGTAAGGAGACCTGAAACATGTTGCAGTGATGACCACGAATGTCTTTCAGTGTTCCAAAAAGCTCGTGAGCACACCAGCTTTAGTGGAGAATTCAGTCAGGTACAAACTTGTGCAGGGAAATTTAAGAGGTCATTGCTATAGGAATTCCTACCGCCAGTAGCCTTTTAGTTACCGGACTTGGGCATGGTCTCTTATACTATTTATGCCGATGTAAAGCACGTGTCTGGCCTCTTTTCTGGCTGCGGAATTCGGTTGCTGTTCCCCGTGCCAGCAGAGGACAGTGATCTGTGAATCTACCCCTAAATAAATAACCCTCTATTATACTCAGTTCTGAGCTAGTGTGGGATTTCTTTTAAGAAAAAAAAAAAAAAAAAAAAAAACCCAAAAACCAAACTCCAAGCTAGTGTGGGATTTCTTTTAAGTGTCCTTCTTCATCTGGTGCCCAACGTGGAACCCACGACCCTGAGACTGAGAGTCTCATGCTCTACCGACTGAGCTAGCCGGGCGCCTGGGAAATGAACAAGCAGCCTCCCTCCTACAGGTCATGGCGTTAGCCTGTACCTAGCTGGACTTTTCATAGCTGACCTAGGAGGAGCAGTCCTGTGCTGCTCTTCCCACTTAGACAGCAAGCAGCTGTCCATGGAAAGCCATACACTTGGGAGCTGGATGGGTTTACACAGCTGGGTCCAGCCAAGTCTACACAGTAGGCCCACAAGGACTGCCCGCAAGTGTGGTCATGTGACTCAGAGGTCGTGGCTCCTCGTGGTTGTGGATCAAGATGTAAGCTTGCAGCTACTGCTCTAGTGCCGTGCCTAGTGACTGGGAGATGGGCCTGCCATTGCCGATGGTCTCCAGGCTGCCAATTTTGTTCCTCTCCCCTTCTGTAACGGCCTCTCAGAAAGTTTTGAGAAGGCTCCATGCTAGGTGGTTTGTTCAATATTTTACAGGAAGCCTTTGCATATTCTCTTTTTCTCCCAAGCCAACACAATTTTGCTGTTGCCTAAGAGAGTTTTCTCTGAAGTTGGAATGGGGAGTAAAGTAGGTGCTGATTGTGTGAAACTGGTTTCACTTGAGTTTGTACTTGTCGCAGCCCAAAGCATCGTCACAAATATGTAGGCCAATGAAGAAATACAGAGTGGGAAGAGTTCATTTCTAGTTCATCTCACCTTACATAGTGTATGGAGAGAAATGACTGAAAGAAAGGAGGAGCTGAGGGTAGGGTGTGTGAAAATCACAAAGCTGAAGGAACTTGGGGGAGGTGAATGTCTATATAACACATGGAGGGACAACCTTATTTGGAGTGAGGTCAAAATGATGACCTCATGTATTCCGACATAAACTAGTAAAAATCTAGGTCTTTTAAACCACTGTTAGGCCAGCCTTGACTAACATTGTTAATTCGTTCCTTAAAGCTTTTAAAATTGGTCCTTTGAGAATTTTGTATAATGTGTTTTGAGCGTATTCAGCTCCTCTCAGATCCGTCCTTGCTTTTCCTACCCATTCAGCTTTGTGTCCTCTTTCTCTTTAAACACACCAAGTCCCATTTGTGCTGCCTGGATATTCTTGGATGTGTGGTCTTCCACTGGAGTGCAGTTGACTTCCCAGGAGCCCACCCCCCTCTCTGTCTCTCTGTCTCTTTTCTCCTCTCTCTCTCTCTCAGTAGAAAACTGATTCTTCCTCTCCCAGTGGCTACCTGCTCCCTATTGCTCCTCAGCGAGGGGTGGGGACTTCATGCCCACCTGTCTGTAATGGGATTTGGTCTGGCGTGAGCTTGCACAGGTCATGTGCAAGCTGTCACAACCACGGTGACTTCACATGGGCAGTTGTCCTGCTGTGTTTAGAAGACACTTTCCCTGTACCGCCGCTGGCTCGTTCACTCTTTTGTCCCCCGTCGTCCACAACGATTTCTATGATATGGGTTATCCCACTGAGGGCTGGGCATTTGGCAGTCTTATTCCCCACCTGTTGGTTAGTTGTTGGTCCCTGTATTAATCACAATCTACTGCAAAGAGAGCTTCTCTGATGAGGGTTGAGATATGCATTAATTAATGGATATAAGAATATTTATATCCATTATAGGTCAATTTAATTCTATGTCCATGTGGTTCTTTGAATGAGAATGACTTCCATAGGTTCGTATATTTGAATGCTTGATCCTCAGTTGATGGACCTATGACAAGGATTAGGAGGCATGGCTTTGTTGGAGGAGGGCTGTCACTGGGAGTGGGCTTTGAAATTTCAAAAGTCTACCATTCCCAATGTCTTTCTCTGCCTCGTGGTTGTGGATCAAGATGTAAGCTCTCGGCTACTGCCCTAGTGCCATGCTTGCCTGCCTGCTACCATGTGCCTCACCATGATAGTCGTGGACTGACCCTCAGAAACTGTAAATTCTTCATACTCTTTCTCCTGTAAGTTCCCTTGGTCATGGTGTCTTATCACAGCAATAGGAAAGTAACCAGGTCCATTAGCAGAAATGGTTCTGCTATCAGGCCTATGACTTGTCGAGCTACAGATTCTTGGCTCAGTAGTGGTGCCAGGCATATGTTTTGTCTTATGAAGTGGGACTTCATTCTAATCAAAAAGTGTCTGGTTGCTCTCATGATGGCCATGGCATGAGTGGGTATGTTTTCCTGGTAAGTCATTATGTAGCCTGTAAGAGTTCCTAGATGTGTAAGACTGATCACGAGTTTTCTCCTCCTGTGACATGTACAGCACCTTCCAGGACTATGAGAGCTATCCATGGGCAAGGAAGCTTCTTCCAGGTGAGTTCTGGTTTGATCTGGAGGATAAACAAGAGCTTTGGAAATAGCCAGTAATGTTTGGAGGTTCTATGGGACCTCACTGGCATACCAAAAGAGGCAATACATTCCTGGCATTGTATTTTTTTGTTGGCCTGTGGTGTCTAGTAGAGACAACATCACTGGTTATAGGGTAACTCCATTTAAAATATATATTGAATGTATTGTACTTAAAATATAATGTATTTAATATATTACATTATATATTAAATGTATATAAAATATATATTTAAATGTGTGTATGTATATATGTGAATGTCTATTCTAGGAAACTTCTACAGTAGTAGGTTTCCATATGACTTTTTTTTCAAAGTTATTTTCAGGTTTATTGACAGAACAGACTCAAACGGCTCCATGCAGTGTTTTGAAATCCATCCCCACTGTAGGCTGAGTGACCTGCAGGTTGGAGAGACTGCCGAAGTCCAGAAGCTTCAGCATCTCCTTGGTGTCAGGATCTACCTCAATGATCTCCTGATCCAGGGCTGAGACCTCAGGAACGTAATTATCCCTCCCTTCTCGCTCTTCCTCCTGCAGTTTGATAGAGATACCCCTGACAGGGCCTCTCTGAATCCTCTTCATCAGATGCGTGACATAACCGGCTATCTTGTTGTGGAGTTTCTTGCTGGGGATGATGGCGATCTCCTTGCACACGCGCTTGTTGGTGTGGAAGTCATTGCCCAGGCGCATGTAGTACTTTTCGATGATGACCCGGGCCGCCTTCTTCACGGTCTTGGTGCGGACGCGGCCCATGTTGACCCCATATGACTTTTTTTAAAAAAAAAGTTTGAGTGATATTTATCCTTCTCCATAGTCCCTCCTTTATCCTGCTCTTCCATTCCTCACTCCTTTGAACCCATCCTGTTCCATTATTTCCTTTTAATCTCTGATATCACTGTGTTCTATCTCCCATCCTTTCAATGTCTTCTCCGTGGCCTTTTGCTAATTTCCTGACCTCTATGGGTATTTCAAATGAAGCACATATCTGAAGATTCAAAACCAACGCCTACAAATGAAAGCAAACACATGACATTTGTCTTTTTGAGTCTGGGTTACCTTACTCAAAATGACTGTTTCCAGTCCCATCCATTTGCCTGTGACTTTCATAATTTTGTTTTCCTTATAGCTATTTGACATTCCTGTACAGCTACACTACATTTTCATTATTCATCAGTTGATGGGCACGCGGGCTGTTGTTAGCAGTGAGCAAGTAAGGAAGGCGTAGGCACAGCAGAAACTAACAATGGGAAGGGTGGATGGAGAAGGAAGCTGCGTGAGGTAGATGAAACTGAGCAGCCTCGGGGGAATCTCAAAACCCACAGTGCATTCACGTTTTAGTTTGTGCGCTTCTCTCCTGTCCCTCTGTACGAATGTCAGTGGAAATGCTGTATAGTGTGACTGCGAGTGAGGAATTCCTGGACAGAGGACAGTCCTGGCCACAGCAGGACAGTGAGGCCTGTTGTTGTAACACAGATGTAGAGAATTCTCACCCTCAAAGGGAGCTTAGAGCCCATGGCTCTGTGGACTGTGGCTGTGGCTGTAGATTAGGGTGGCCAGGACCACAAATGGTTTAAATATCCAGTTTCCCAGCCTCACACTCAACCAATTAAATCAATAAATGTTTTGGTGCCCAAACCAGATGTTCTGTTCTGTTTGCTTTACTTTTAAATGTAGTTTTCTTATATGTATTAAAAGTCCAATACTGACGCAGAGATACAGTTCTCAGAAATTCAAAATATATACCAGACAAATTTTATTAATTTTTTAAGTGGCAGAATTTCCAAGGGATATAAAACATTTAGAAACTCTGACCAGCAAGAATAGGCAGTGATTTGACCAATCAAATATTGAATTCACATACAAACCAGGTAAATGATTATGAATAATTTTATTTAATATTTAGGAAAAAATATATTTGTTCAATAAGTTAAAATATCAGTGTATCCTTATGATCTCTAATTCTTCCAGTAAATACAAAAAATAGCAAATCCATTTATGTGTGGTAAGAGATTCTGACATTAAGTATAGTTGTCTATCTGAAATAGAAAATCATGAAAATTTATTAACCATTTGCAAATGACCACTTACTGCTAATTCTCATGATCCCTAGATAAGAAAAACAATTATCCACTTTTAATAACACCTGAGATTATACTGCATAATATCACTAATCAGAACATTTTGACTAATGATAAATAATTCACAGGAAATTCATTCACCTTTTCAATGCTTTATTATAAAGCTAATTAAGCGACATTAAACAATTTTAAGTTCCATTATTTTGACATTTCTAGATTCAGGATGCCACTTAAGATAAAAAGAAAATGATATCCTGAGTGGTGGTGGCGCATGCCTTTTTTTCCTTTTCAGGTAGGACATGTTTCTGATATGGGCACTAACATGGACCAGTCAATCAAGACCAGCAGATTGTCTTCGAGAACTCTAGCACACCAGGACAACCACCATGTCAGGATGTGACTCTAGTCTCGGCGGTGGCACACGCCTTTAGTCTTAGTACTCAGGAGGCAGAGGCAGGTGGATCTCTGTGAGTTTGAGGCCAGCTTGGTCTACAAAGTGAGTTCTAGGATAGCTAGGGCTACACAGAGAAACCCTGCCTTAAAAAAGGAATATGATATGTTATGGCTTTTACTTAAGATTTATTTTTTTGTGTCTGAGTATTTTCATGTAGTGTGTGGTGTGGTGTGGTGTGTGTGGTGTGGTGTGTGTGTGTTTGTATGTGTGTGTACCATATGCATGCAGTGCCTATAGAGGCCAGAAGAGGGCACCAGAAAACCTGGAACTGCTGCCAGACATGATAATGAACTTCTGTATCTTTGCTGGGAACTTAACTGAATGTTTGTGTATTGCATGGTTCTCAGAGAGGTCAGGCAAGGACATTGGATCCACTGGAACTGGAATTATGGATGGCTGTGAGCCGTATCATTCAAAGCTCCTGAGAGACCCTCCCAAGCAGCTAACCTATCCTGATGAATAGGACATCTGAAGCCACAACAGTTATTTGTACAAAGCTACAGTTATTAAAGGGCAGAAGTCAAGGTTTCTCATTCTTGTTCCAGTGCCTTTCAAACATCATTGCCTGTAGCCAGGTCTGCTAACTATCTTACTAGCCAACCACCACATACATCATTGCTTGTAACCACCTCTGCCTGCCATGTTAATCTGTGAACCCAACCACATGGTTATCTGTAACCACCTCTCCATCCTACTAATCAAGGCAACCCACCATTGCTACCCAGCCAACCTAACTGGGTCTGACAACATGCCATCATTACCTGTAACCGCCCCTGCCAGCCCTTCCAACCAGAGAAACCCACCACTGTTACCTATCACCTCCTCCTAGAGTCCTGCTCATCAGGTGAGATCTCCCTATACTACTAATCTAAGTCCCAGTCAAGCTATCTTTGAGTTTCTAGTGTGCACCCGCAGTGTTGAAATCCAGAGCATTTTCCTAGTTTGCTCCTGCCTCTCCTCCCTGCATCCCTTCCCCCGCCCCCAAATTCCCAGCTTCTCTGGTCCTTGAGTGCATTTTTCCATCCGGTTCCTATTTCTTGCCCACGGATCCCCTTTTATCCTGTCCAGGTTTGGCCTCAGTGGTTGATTTCAGTACTCTTACTCAAGCATCTGGTAGCACATCTGTTTGGATCCCTTGGCCAGCGGGCACCTTCGCAATGTACCGTCTGTACTACCACGTGTACTACGTGTACCACACCTGAAGTGTGGCTCCTGGAGATTTATACACGCAAAGATACACAGACAGAGACATGGGTCATCCTTGAAACAAGAATGCCCCTTTATTGTGTACCAGAGCCACTTATATATGGATCTTTAACTGATAGCCACGCCCCAGCCAAACCCACCAGAAACCAGTCCCCTGCCATCAGGAACTCCTGAGGGTCTCATGCTCAGAGTAGCTGCAAACACAGGAAAACGTTGTTTTTCTCAGAGCAGCTGCAAGCATGACAAGTTGTTTACAGGAAATTCAGGGTCTGAGTCCACAGCCCCCAACATCGCAATATGTGTCTAGTCTATTGGTCTCAGACAAGGCTTCCTTTCATACTTCAGACCTTACTAAGCTGACTACTAGTGTCCCGACTGTCACCTCGACAGGAAGAAATGCAATGGATGACAGGTTGGTGACAGCAGTAGAGGAACATGTGCCTTCCCACAGGAGGAACACAACATTAGAGAGGAAAAAAAAGGGGGTGGCGCGGGGTGGGTGTCAGCTCAGGCGATGAGTAAGAACCAAGACACATCCTGCTCTACCAGCCCGGCACATTCCTGGACCTCTTCCATGGTCACACGCATCTTCTATTCCAGTGACCTTCACTTCAGAGCCTTTTGTAGAGTGACCTTCACTTCAGAGCCTTTTGTAGCTCGTACAACTGCAAGGCCCCCTCCCTGACCCTCTTTGCGGGACATTAGTGTGGTTTGGTTCCACTGTCACTAGCTGGCCCCTGTGGTGGTTTAACTTGGAAGTAGATGTCACTCAGTGGACGGTGGCCTGAAACATGGCCTCTATTCAGAACTTGATGGTTCAGGTTCAGTTGTACCCCATCACTGTCTGGAGGAAAGATTTGTGTTTCTCACAAGCTTTGAGCTGACTGGACAGCTGGAGCAGGTCTGGGAAACGCTACCATATGCGATCAATGTGAAGGGCATCCATGCAAGTCACTTGGCGGTGCTCACACAGTCCCTGGGACCTGGGTGTGAGCTCCGCTCAGCCACAGCATCAGCAAATCCACATGTGAGTCTCCACCCTGTGGGGCTATAACTGCTCTAGGTCTCCTCTTTGGGAGCTGCCTGTAGAATGGTGGAGCGGCTGAATGATGCACACTGCCTGCTTATGCAGAGTTTGGAACATAGGTAGAATTTATTATTTTTATTAAGATGCAAGGAAAATTAATATCTAAACAAATAAGCACACACCCCTTTAAAAGGAGCGTGTCTGCGTGGACCTGCAGTGTGAGCGACAATCCACCAGAGGGCTCTCAAGTCCCACATCCAACCTTCACTGGCCCTAAGACTCAATAAGGGCTCGGCACTATGGCCAGGCCTAGGAAGTAAGGTGTGAAAACTGTCTTTTCACCTGGTGTAGTGGCACATGCCTTTAATTATAGCGCTCAGGAGGCAGGGACAGGCAAATCTCTGTGAGTTTGAGAGCACCTTGGTCTATACAGCAAGTTCCAGGGCAGCCAGGGCTACATAATGAGACTCAAACAAATGACCACAACAACCTCTTTTTTTTTTTTTTCAGTTCTGACTGTTCACAGGAGATACTATGTTGGGAGTGACATGTTCTCCACTCAGGAGAAAGGACAGCTCTTGCTCCATTCCTACTTTGAGCTGTAACTCAGATGTGTAGAATGCAGAGGCAAACTGAGAATTTGAGACCGGCTCAAATTGTAACTAAATGAATTATCTATATTTTGTATGATTTTTTTCCCCCATTTTAATACAGGCGAGTGCTTGGATTCAGGGATGGTCCTTACGACCCAGAGCTCTGGAAACAGTGCAAAGGTACGAGTGTTGGGCTGCAGGAGAGTCAGTTCTGACCCTGACATTGCAGTCATTTACTGTGTGACTCTCTCTAATGGCTTACCATCCCAGGCTTTGGTATTGTTGCTTGTAAAATGATGGTGGTAAGGGGCTTAGCTGTCACATGCAAGCTTTACACAGCATAATTATAGTTACTTCAGGCTCTCTTTTCCTACTCTCAGATCCTGGCTCTCCGTCGTTCCTAATAGCTCCTTTTCTAGATCACCAGCCTCTTGACCTCTCTGGGTAAATGTTTTCTTAAACCATGTCACATTATACCAAGCAAAATATGGCACGTGCCAGATGATTCTGTTGAGGCCAAGCTGCTCAATGCTAGTCTTAGGGATTGTGTAATGCACTCTTGGCAACCAAGGACATTCATTAAATGGAGTGCTCAAGAAGGTATAGTTGGTGTAACTTGGTAAAATGTTGTGGAAAGAGGGCCCGTGAGCCACCTCTGTGGGCAAAGGCACTTGTCACCAAACCTGACGTCCTGAGTTTGATACCTGGGGCTCACGTGGTGGAAGGAGAGAACTGACTCCTACAGGTTGTCCCCAACCTGTATACACATGCTGTAGCTTGCAGGTGTGTGTGAGTGTGCACACGCTAATAGATACAGTGTAGTCATTTTAATGAATGATGGTTTAAAGAAAATCATACAGCAGAAAAACATGTTTAGTCTCAATTCATGTAAATCTGGTCACTAATTAAGCTGGTTAGCATGGGTCAAGAATATCAGCCCTTTGAGACTCATCTGCAGTGGATGACAAAGCCGTGAAGTTGGGTTTGACTCAGTGGCCACCTGGTCCTTTCATTTATGTAGTTCCCTGAGACGCATCTTCCATGCCTTTAAGGCAGTGGTTCCCAACTTTCCTAATGCTGTGACCCTTTAATAATACAGTTCCTCATGTTGTGGTGACCCCCAAACAAAAAAATTATTTCTGTTGCTATTTCATAAGTGTGATTTTGTTACTCTTACGACTCATAATGTAAATACTGTGTTTTCTGATGGTCTTTGGGTTGAGACCCACAAGTTGGGAATCCATCAGTCAGTGGACAGTGGCCTGCAACATGGCCTCTCTTCAGAACCTCACAGTCCAGGTCCAGTTGTACTGCGTCACTCTCTGGAGGAAAGGACCCAGGGATTTGTGTTTCTTTCAAGCTCTGAACTGACTGGACAGTTAGGGTAGGTCTGGGAAATGCACAGGACTCTGTCACGATCATAAAGCTCCCTGCCTCACGGAGGGCTGCACTGCGCCTTTCCACCCAGGCATGCTAGAAGTGGCCCAGTTTGTCAAGTGTGACAGAGCTATGCATCCAACCACTAGAGACCTTCTCCCAGGCTGACGTGCTTTTTCTGGTCAATGCCTCGTTTACACCCACTCAGTTAGCTCTGGACCTACTCAGTTATGGTACTTTGGAAGCACCCACAACCCTACTGGATAACTTCCTTTTTTTTCTTTTTGATAGTAACAGGTTTTGTAGTATAAATTAGCAGTTAAGTTCAAGAGTATAAGCTAGCTAATTATTTGGTTGTGTGTGGACTTGTGTGTGCAAGTGTGTTCATGCGTGCTAGAAGAGAGGGGCCAGAACCTTGATGGTGGGTGGACGAGGAAGGCTGATTACAAGAGTTCTTATTAGCTGACGGACACCACTGCTCTCACAGTCTTAAACCGACTCAGTATGACCTACTTTCCTCGTGGACACTGGGCCTGTTTTATCTCACTCCCCTCTCATCACTGCTGTGTGAATGCCTTTTTTGGAGGCAGTCCAGGAGAGCCCCAGAGCATGACAAGAACTCTTTCCACCATCAGACAACATGGACCTATAGAGTTCTGCCCTCAACTGCATCTTACTCTCCAATGATGACGACGGAGAACTCCTGCTTATTTCTGCTTGGTTGGCCACTTGTAGCATTTCCTCGGCTGCTGTGCATTGTGCTGCAGAGCAGTGAGAAAAATATGCATACTTGGCCCAGAGGACGCTTTCTGAGAGATGAGCTGTGCTTTGTTCTCAGTCTGTTTTCTATTCCCATCCATTCTTTAGGAAGGGAGTCAGGCATTTGTGTTTGCAGAGACCTCAAAGCATAAGTTATATACAGACAACTTATTTTCCAGCTTCTTCTAAAGTAGCCTGCTTCTTTCCAAAGTCTATGATCTCTGGAAAGATTATTGAGGTGTTACAGTGGGTGGAGAAGATACCATCTGATACAGAAAGGAGAAGAGGGTTTCTTAAGACTTGAGACCAGAGGCAGGCTGTTCCTTCTATCAAAGCTGGACCACTTCTAGCATGCCTGGGTGGAAAGGTGCACTGCAGCCCTCAGGGAGGCAGGGAGCTTTATGATCAGAAAGGGCACCAGGGGCTGCAGCTGCCAATTATGAGGGACCATGTTGATGGCCACTGCCTTATCCACTGGGGTCAAGACAAACTGGAGGCTACTGGGGTTTGAAAGCCTGCCAAATTCTTTTGCTGTCCTGGACTAAAAGATGGGTATATATAATTTTTTAAATTTGGTTTTTCGAGACAGGGTTTGTCTGTAGCTTTGGAGCCTGTCCAGGAACGATCTTTTGTAGACCAGGCTGGCCTAAAAGGTGGATATCTTTTAATACTGAGAATTTCCTGCCCTATAATAGAATGACAAGAATATGATTTCCCAGGAAGAAAAAGGATTCTTGCTGTCCATCAGGGTGAGTGATAGTCAGATTATCCCTGAGACAGCATGGCTTCTTCCGTTCCTGTCTTCCTTCAAGGACTAATCTTAAATATTAGTGTGTGACAGGCCTTGGAGACCCAGGAGGAAAGATCTCAGGCTTCCCGCAGGAGTTTGGGGTACACATCAGAAACAGGTAGGGTAGAATAGAGTAACATGGGGCCAGAACACCAAAAGGGAGTCCTAGAAGTATAGATGGGAGACTAAGCTTGGAGAGGGGCAGAACGCCAAAAGGGAGCCCTAGGAGTATACATGGGAGACTAAGCTTGGGTCTCCCAGCTCCTAGGGACATTTATTCGAGAACACCACTATCTGGGCATCTGAAAACAGGCAATAGAACATCTTTTCCTGCACGCTCCTGCCTGTGCGTGGCCTGGCCACAAGCCTGAAGCAATGGGCTCAGTGATCACAGGACTGAAGTCCGTGTGAGCCCCAATCAATTCTTTGTTATTGATTATTGATCTCAGGCATGTGCAATTGTGACAGGAAGCTGGCTAAAACACACTAGTAGAAGATTAATGAGACATCATTGAGGAATCTTAAAACTGCACAAAATCCATTTTTGTAAAGTCCAATTTATTTGGTGCTTCAATGCTGCCCCACAATCTGTCACATTTAGGTAATTTGTTTTTCCTTCTGGCCACCTTATCTATGTGGCTCCAACTTTACACTTGCTCATTGAACAAATTTCTACCTGCTAGAGCTCTGCCCCCACGTGTGCGTGTATGCAGAGGAAAGATAAGCTGTTTGATCCACCATGAAGAAGGTGGAACAGGAAGAACAATGTTTCAGATTCCTGAGAGAAGCAGAGAGATGACACGCCCACCAGCTCATCTCCTGCAGCCAGGAGGAGGGGGACCAGTAGGTTCAAGGTAGACCAAAGAGTCTGATACCAGGATGCACAAGTCCCATTAGATATGGAAAGGGGGCTGGACATCATCTCACTTGTGAGCTCCTGGTCCAAACTGAAAAGTCACTAGTGAGCAATGAAAGACACAACAGAGACCATGAAAGGCAGGCATTCTCATTGCACAGATTGACAACCACAAGAAAACACCACAGGAATATTTTTAACTTGTCTAGCCTCACCCTTCCCTCTCATCCCATCTCCCTCTGTAAGAGAGTGAAATAACAAGTCAGGAGTTAGGACCCAGAAATGTTTTAGCCTCACAAGACCTGACAGCTCACTGGGCATCAGTGAAGTGCACTTTAAGAAACCCATACCAAAGGGAGATGACTATTTTCATCTCAGGCAGCTGGTCACGATCCCCTTAGGTTCCATCTGGACTTGGAGCCACTTGTATTTTGTTTTCCAGCCCTGCTCCTTTCCAGGGGAAATGCTGTGTGGTTGAAAGGAAGAAATCACCTCTTTAAATCAGATATCATGGCAGGTTTTGTCCTGGTCCTTTTGGTTCTCGGTGTCACTCTCTCAGGTAAGATCACCTTAAACTAAGTCCAGCTGGAGGTTGTTCAGAGGAGGGGAAGTAACAGTGTGGGACCCGTCATTACTGTTGGAGCAGACACCGAGCCCTTCAGGGTAACCTTTGAAGTGTGGCTCAGACGGATAACTCCACGAGATCTCTATAAACAAGACTGCTAAAGAAGCCAGAGCTCTGAGGACGGTTTAAGACTTGCTCATTTACTGCATGCTGCTCTTTGAATCTCCGTGTGTTATGAACCTAATAGACGTAAAAGAGGGAAATGTTACCGAGGGTGTCCAATGCTGTTCCCAGGATTGTTAAAATGTTCGGTGGAAATTTGGCAGGTGGACATTTTTATGTCATGTCCACTAACAATCGCCGAGTCTCTGTGCATAATTATATGCAAAATTAGCATATAATTTTGTATAACATAGCCCGTAGACCTGTTAATAATTTAATAAAGTTTTATAAACTAAGAGGCTTAATATATTTCAATACTCTAATAAAAACGTCTGTGAATATCTGTGCTATATGACCTGATGGGAAGAGGGATTGCTGATGAGGAAAGGGAATTAATAGGAGGTGAGAATGAAAATATAAAGGGAGGGGGCAGGCAATGAGGAAGGCACTTCTGAACGTTTAGGAGATAGTGGCCAGTTTTCTGGAACTTGGAGTCATTTAACTGTTATACAACTTAGAAAGAAAAAAAGTTTTGTCATGAAGCTAAGAGCAAGATTCTGAGAAGTGGTATTCCATTAATAATTTTTCTTTATTTCTCAGTAATATTTTTTGCCCTATTGGATTATTGCAAGTGTCAGATTGAGAACTGAACATCCAGAACTAAACCCTAGACTTACAAACATCAAAGGCTGAGAGGTCCACACAAGCACTATCATCCACCCTTCCAGAAATCGCCCTCCATCACGCCTGCCCTCAGAAGCAAGCAGCGTAATGTCTAAGTGCAGAGGAACACCAAGCAGACTCCAAATAGCATCAGATCTGTCCTCTGGAGAGTCTTAAGTATAGCCTTCCAATAATAAAAATGATAATCAACTTTTGGGTACTTAGCATATGATTAATGTTCATATATCTGACTTTTTTTTGGCCTTAATTTATTAGGATATTCCTTTTACTATGAAAGAATTAGTTCTTACAATGTGCTTCCCAAGGGAACCATCTTGGCAGTTAGCAAAGATAATTAGCATAAACTCTCTAGGTTCAGCTATGCTTCATCCTCTGCGTACAGTAAATATTGCTTTGGAAAATCGGAATTGGAAGAGAACTAGGTGCTTTTAAACCCAGTGTGGAGGCTGCAAGAGCGTGGGCATGTAGTCTGTGAGTAAACATTTTTTGTAGATCAAAAACAGAATCAATCTAATAACCCAAAATCAATCTCACTCTGAAACCTCAGGAACCAGTGGGATCTACTTAGATTTTTGGACGGACTCCCCTTTCCCCCACTCCCTTCCTTAAGTTCTTTAATCTTACAGATCACTGTAAAACTATTTAATTACACACATTTATTTTTCAGATGACACTGGGTACTCTTTCATTTTTTATATTTCTAAATTTGGTAAATAAGAATAAATGCATAGTACTGTGCGACATCTCTCACGGTGATTTTTCACATTTGAGTGCTTGTGTGTGTTCCCAAAGAGAAGGGACTCTGGCTTATTGGCCTTCCCAGTACTCTTCCTACAGGATGATGTTTGGTTACTCATTCAATAAATATTTATTAAGTATCTACTGTACCCTGGGAATACTTCCAGGATGTGTGGATACATGAGAGAATAGAGCAAAGTCATTCTAATAAGCTTCATGCTTGGAAGGATCTATTAAATATTTACTGTTTGGTTTCACCCTGAGTACCAGATCCACATGTTGGCAGCAGTGGCTACCATTTCTGTGGCTTAGTAATGGAAAGAAAAACCAAGCCAAAAATACAGCAAAAAATGTCAAAAACATCCTATCTCTCAATCATAACTGTTGAAATTATTCAATTACTTAAAAATTTTCAATAATTTCTTTGCTCTCATAGTTGAAGATCAACAAACATGCTATCTTTAGCAAAATCATAAAAAAAACATGGGAAGCTTTGTTTGTATTCTTGTCAGCTATTTATTTCTTGGAATGAGTGAGCTTGTCAAATCTTCCTAAGGGGAAATTTAGTATGGGGACAGGAAGAGAACAGGGGCCCTGGCAGTCCGAGGCCAGGAAAATGGTCAAGAATAAAGAGTCCAGAAGATGAAGTCTTAGTGTGAAGCTGGCACTGGGCATCAGTTGAGGGCTGTGCCCAAGGATTGGCATACTAAGCGTTCTCTTACATTTCCTGAACAAAACCGAAAAAGACTTATTTATTAGTGGGCCACACCTTGAGGCTGCTGCACAGATGTCAAGATTATGTAGGTATTGAAGGAGCCACAATAGTCGTTTATCCCGTGCTTATCTTCCACATGCTTTGCCTAAGATGAAGATTGAATCAGGATTGAATCAAGCCTCTAACTCTGGATCCGGTACCTACTGATGTTCAGTATGGATCTGCTGGATTATTGTTTTAATGATGGGGATATTGGCAAGAGTTTTGGTATTTTGAGCCAAGTGGAGTACCACTCTCAGAGTGCATTTCAAGCTCCAAGTTCCCTGTGCAGAAACAAACAGCAGCAGGCGTAGAACCCCCCATCTCTGTCTCTCAACATGTGTTCCCTGGCTCTATTTGTTCCTTCCTCTTCTGGTCCTCTACTTGAGAATTTACCTGTCTGGCTGCAAAGAAAATACTTTGCCAAGAAAAATCAGAGCATTTAAGTAGAGAGATGGGGAACGGGAGAAGATGTGGGAGACTAGGGATTGAGAAAGCCGCATCAGGTGGCTGATGTTTATACCTGTTGCATTTAATGTATCATAGGATGGGTTCAAAGTAAGTAGATAAGGGCTAAATTTGAAGCAGGAACACTCCTTTCCTGTAAAATCTTCTATGTCTACCTCCGAAGAGAACGATTGAAGAGGGCTACCCCCACTAAAGAAGCTCTGGGCAAAGAGATGAAGCCCAAAGGTCAGACATCAACTAGACAGGAGGGAACTGTTGAGTCATTTATAAAACACCAGCATGGAGTGCCCTCCTGAGATCAAACAGATGTTATTTCAATTTCACTCTCTTCTAAGCAGTAGGCCACATCAGACAGCAGGCTGATGTTTAGCTTTCTGTACCTGTAGAAAAATACACATAGCAGGCAACTTGTGAGGATAAATATTTTACCTTGTAGTTAGATTTTCTGGTCTGATCTTCTTTAGGGATTGCGGTGAGGCAGCAGATTGTAGCAGGAGGGTAGAGTTGGGGGAAACACTTCTCACATCATGAGCCAGAGCACAAAAAAAGAGGGTTCCAGAATCCCACAGTTCCCTCAAATGTACCCTTTAATACCACGAGGACCTCCCCCACTTTCTACTTAAAGATTCCAGTACATCCCAATAGACACTACCCAGCACATGGGCCTGGGAGCCGCTGAACCTCTAGACTACAGTAAACAGTAAAGCACACTGGGCACTGAAGGTGCCGCTAACATCATCAAAAGTAGCAACGCTAGTGAATTTGTGCACCTAGAATCAAGCCGCTGAGACTGTTTTTTTGTAGAAGCAAGGGGAGGAGATAAATCACGCCTCCTTCACCACCCTCAGATAACCACAGGCAGGTGGAACCGTCTGACTTATCAGCCCGAAGATCACAAGCTGCTATTTTCTTCAGCTTAGTGCCAAGCGCATCACTCCCTGAAATCTGGCTAACATGTAATTTTATGTGTCCTGGAGCAGCAGGCCTGGGCCACTGCCTTGTCTGTCATCGAAAGTGACCAATTGTTCATTCATTCATTCCTTCATTCATCACACATCATCAAATATTTAACAAGGCTACAGTTTCAAAGAACCAAACATGCCCCGCGTCATTAATATTTTATTTTAAAAGGACAAATCATTAACTTGTGTGGGCTCATCCTCTGTTCCTGCTGTAGTGACTAAAGCATATATGTTCATTTTTTTATTTGGTGAATTTTACTTTGGTCAAAACAGACTTGACCCAGTCAGCTCCAGTTGCCATAATACAATAGGTACTACAAGTTGGCGACTTAAGCAGCAGGCATTTCTCCCAGTCTTGAGGCTGACGTACATCCTCACCAGGGTGGAGAGTTCCTGGTGAGAGCCCCCTTCTTGGAGGGCAGATCATTTCTTCTGGGTCCTCACATAGCCCCTTCCTCTCTTCCCCCTTTTCACAGGCTGCATCTTCAAACATCCTCACCTTGGGATTGGGTCCTCCGCGCATGATTTGAGTGACACACATATTTAGTCTCTCCTAACCAGTACAAGTCTATGTGCTGTGGGAGCCCTATCTTTTAAGATGCAATGTGAAATGTGTTCCCCTCCTTGGGAGAGCAGAGTCACACATTTCTCTCGGAGCCAGGTAAAAAGCATGATCCAGATGTCACCATTTTAGATTTTACTGCGCAACTTGCAGCCTTCTCTCCCTTCTAAAAATCTGTACAACCGTTTGTGCGGTTTTCTGGGTGGGGCTGAAATTCCAAAGGGAAGGGTCTTGTTTGTCCTCAGGAAGACCTCGCTCACATAAAAATTCTCTGAGCACAGGGTTGCTTGATCTAAGAAACCTGTGGGGTGTGTGTGTGCACACGCACATGTATGGGTGCCTACAAGACTACTCTGTAGTTTTTAGCATTCCTAGAGTGCCTCAGTCCACCATTTGAGACAACATCGTAAATAATTTGTGTTAATTAAGTGCCACATGGTGGCTCCCAACCTTCTGTAACTCCAGTTCCAGGGGATCTGCAACCCTCTTCTGACCTCTGTGGGTACCAGGCATGCATGTAATGCACATACACAGGTACAGGCAACACACACATACACACATGCACACACATACATACTCACACACATACACACTCATACACACATGCACGTATATACACACATACACACATGTACACACATACATGCATATACACACATACACATATACACACACGATAAGATAAATCTAAAAAAGTAAAAATAAAAAAAAAGATGCTGAAGGATGGGGAAATTTGTCTTTTTATTTGGTAGCTGCTGGAGTTTCCCTTGCTGCCCTGGATATCTTGAACAAAAGCTATCAATCAAATAGCTAGACAGACTACCCTACGCTGTATTGAACATTCCACTGATACTTGGAAAAAAAATTACTCAAGGATTACAGCTGATTGACCTGGCTCCTGAAGGCAAAGCCCCAGCCAGTGCTGGTTTAAGACGCTTTGTATCAAGATTTTCACTATGACAAACGTTGGAGGAATTGTAGGTCCCACCCCATTTCTATTTAGGCCAGAGAAGGATCACTTCCCCTGATGGCCTGGCAGAGGGACTATTGTGACTGATGTTAAAGAAACAAGGCTGGGATTGGCCCAAATACCACTTCTCAGGCTGTATAAGCCTGTAGATTGATCCCCTGGGGACGCCACTGTGAGACAGTCTCCTGAACTGCCCCCTCTGGTGTCAAATCATTAGGCCTAGTTAGAGAATCCTCTCTCTGAGAGCAGAGAAAGAGAAGGCAAGAGAGGTCAGAGAGAGATGGCAAAAGCAGGCAGAGAGAGAGATGACAAGAGGTGGAGAGAGAGAGAGAGAGAGAGAGAGAGAGAGAGAGAGAGAAAGAGAGGGAAAGAGAAAGAGAGAGAGATGGCAAAAGGAGATGCTGTAGGTTCTTGATACCAGAAGCGTTCCAGAGAGTTGTTAAATTTGTAGGGCATATTGGTGTCAGATGGCTTGTGTTTAGGACTGAGGAATCCTAACTTCCTAGGCCTACATAAGAACTTTAACACTGGCTGTTGTCAAGACCGTGGAATCCTGGGCATGTGGAAATGGAGACTCTCCAACTTCCTAGGCCTGCACAGGAGTTCTATGGACTAAGTCAAGTGTTGTTGAACAATGTTGCTGGTGGGAGTGCAAACTTGTACAATGACTTTGGAAATCAGTTTGGCGGTTTCTCAGAAAACTGGGAACCAACCTACCTTAGTACCCAGCAATATTACTCTTGGGCATATACCCAAAGGATGTTCAATCATACTACAAGGATATTTGTTCAACTATGTTCATAGCAGCATTATTTGTAATAGCCAGAATGTGGAAATAATCTAGATGCCCCTCAACAGAAGAATGGCTAAAGAAAATGTGACACATTTACACATTAGAGTACTACTCAGTGGTAAAAAACAATGACATTTTGAAATGTGCATGCTAATAAATGGAACTAGAAAAAAATCATCCTGAGTGAGGTAACCAAGACCCAGAAAGATAAACATGGTTTGTACTCATAAGTGGATACTAGCTGTAAAACAAAGGATATTGAGCCTATAGTTCATGATCCTAGAGAAGCTAAGTAACAAGGTGAACCCTATGAAAAACATATATAGATCCACCTGGAAAGGCAAAATAAACAAGATCACTGGACAAAATTGGGAGCATGGGGATGGGGGGAGTAGGGAGGGTAAAGGAAGGGGAAGAGGAGGGAAGAAGGGAATGGGGGAGAAGAACTTGAGGGAACAGGACAGTCGAGATAGAGAAAAGGCAGAGATGAGAGCAAGGAAAGACATATTTTGATTGAGGAAGCCTTTATGAGGCTATCAAGAAACCTGGCACTAGAGAAATTCCCAAGAATCCATAAGGATGACCCCAGCTAAGACCCTAAGCAATAGAGGAGAGGGTGCTGGAACTGGCCTTGCCCTGTAGTCAGGCTGATGAATATCTTAAATAGAACCTTCATCTATTGGAAACAGAGGCAGAAACTCACATGAACTCAGTGGACTGAGCTCCCAAAGTTGAGTTGAAGAGTGGGAGGAGTGAGACTATGAGCAAAGAGGTCAAGACCATGATGGGGACACCCACTGAAACAGTCTACCTGAGCTAATGGGAGCTCACCAACACAAGCTGGACTGGGAAGGAACAATCATAGGACCAAACTAGTCCCTCTGAATGTGGGTGACAGTTGTATGACTGGGGCAGACTGAGGGGCCACTGGCAGTGACACCAGGATTTATCCCTACTGCAAGTACTGGCTTTTGGGGAACCTATTCTCTTTGGATGTATACCTTGCTCAGCCTAGATATAGTAGGGAGAGTCTTGGTCCTTCCTCAAAGCAATGTGCCTTACCCTCTCTGTGGAGTGGATGGGAGGTTGAATGGGGGGTAAGTGGAGGGGCTGGGAGGAGGCGAGGGAGTGGGAACTGGGATTGGTATGTAAAATGAAAAAAAAAATAGCTTGGTTTCCTTCCTTCCTTCTTTCCTTCCTTCCTTCCTTCACTTCTTTCTTTCTTTCTTTCTTTCTTTCTTTCTTTCTTTCTTTCTTTCTTTCTTTCTTTCTTTCTTTCTTTCTTTCTTTCTTTCCCCCAGGATCACCAATCCAGGGATGGCACCACCTACCATGGGCTGGGCCCTCTCTCCTTGATCACTAATTGAGAAAATGCCTTATAACTGGATTTCATGGCAGCATTTCCTCAGTTGAGGCTCCTTCCTCTCCGATGACTTTTTCTTGTGTCAAGTGGACACACAAAACCAGCTAGTACAGTGGGGTATTGAAGTCTCCCATGTTCACTATGTGAGGGTCAATATGTGATTTAAGCTGTAGTAGTATTTCTTTTATGAACTTGAGTGCTCTATGTTTGGTGCATAGATATTAAGAATTGAAATTTTCTCTTAGTGAGGTTTTCATTTGATGAGTATGTAGTGTTCTTTCCTATCTCTTTTGATTAATTTTGGTTTGAAGTCTATTTTATCAGATATTAAAATGGGTACACCTGCTTGCTTCTTAGTTCCAGTTGCTTGGATTATCTTTTTACATTCTTTTACTCTGAGGCAATGTCTATCCTTGATGTTGAGGTGTGTTTCTTGGATGCAGGAAAAGGATGGATCTTGTTTTCACATCCATTCTATTAGTCTTTGTCATTTTATTGGAAAATTGGGAACACTGATGTTTAGAGTCACTGATGAGCAGTGTTTGTTGATTTCCTTATTTTGTTGTTGTTTTATGTATGAATGAGAGAGGGGGGAGAGAGAAAGAAAGAGAGAGAGAGAATATGTATTTCCTCCTCTTTACTTACTGATCTGAGATTAGTTATCTCTTGTGTTTTCTTGGATGTGATTAACTTCTTTAGGTTGAAGTTTTCCTTCTAGCACCTCTGGTGCTAATTTGTAGAAAGATACTGCTTAAATTTGTTTTTATCATAGAATATTTTATTTTCTCCATCTGTTGTGATTGCAAGTTTTTCCGTGTATAGTAGTCTGGGCTGCCATCCATGGTCTCGTAGATTCTGTATCCCATCTGTACAGGCCCTTCTGGATTTTAGAGTCTCCATTGATAAGTCAGAGTCTAATAGGTCTGCCTTTCTATATTAGGTGGTCATTTTCTCTTGCAGCTTTTAGTATTTTTCCTTTGTTCTATATGTTTAGTATTTTGCTTATGATGTGCTAATGGAACTTTCTTTTCTGGTCCAGTCTATTTGGTATTCTGTATGCTTCGTGTACATTGATAGGCATCTCCTTCTTCGGGTTAGGGAACTTTTCTTCCATGATTTTGTTGAAAATATTTTTTTGCCTTTGACTTAGGTTTCTTCTTCTTCCTATATTCCTATTATTATTATTATTATTATTATTTTGGTTTATTGAGATATGGTTTCTTTGTGTAACCCTGGCAGGAACTTACCACGTAGACCAGGCCGGACTCAAACTACGTCTACTTCCCGAGTGCTGGGATTAAAGGTGTGCACTGCCACTGCCCAGCTATTCTTACTATTGTTAAATTTGGTCTTTTCATGGTGTTCATAGTGTTTCAGTTTTCCTAGATGTTTTTGTCTGAGATTTTTTTCCATTTGACCAAACTTTTTCTTTGACCAAGGCACTCATTTTTCCTATCTGTCTTTAGTGTGTGAGATTCTCTGTCCCATCTCTTGTATTCTGTTGGTGAGACTTGCCTCTGAGGTTCCTCTTGTAGTTCCTAAATCTTTCAATTCCAAATTTCTGTAGCTTTTTTTTTTTAAAAAAAAGGACTTTATTTCCACTTTCAAACCTTGAATGGTTTTATTAATTTTCTTCTACTGCTTGTCCGTGTTTTCATAGGTTTCCTTAAGGGATTTATTCACTCCCCTTTTAAGGACCTTTATTCATTCATAAAGGCTAATTCAAGGTCCTTGTCTTGTGCTTCAGCTAAGCTGCATGTCTCAGGGCCACCTGTGCTATGGTGGCTGGCCTCTAGTGGCTACATATTGTCCTGGCTGTCACCGATTGTGTTTTTAGGCTGACATCTAAGTACCTGGGTTTAAGATGATTCTAATTCTAGGTCTTGTCTTTGTTGGGTGGGTGTTTTGTTCTTTGACTTCTATTGCTCTCTCATTCTTAGGAGAGTGTGGTGGCTGCGTGGAGGGAGGAATGAAGATCCACTCCTCCTGTGGGATTAAATTCTTACTTCAGTGCCGTAGGAACATGAGTCTAGAGAGACAGAGTAACAGCAGACGCTCAGGGATCCAGAGTCTGTGACATGGAGGCAATGGATGGAGGTGGGCTGTGGGGATGCTGGGAAGACACCTGGGTGGGGTCTGTTTTGAACTCTAGAGAATAAGGAGCCAAGAGAACACATTTTCCATCAGGAGGCTCCAGGGAATCTCCATCTTCCTGTCACTCCCCTGACATTTCCAGGAAGTAGGTCTCTTGACCCACTGATGCGCTAGCAGCTGCCCTGTTACCCTGCTCTTAGATGCTTCTCTACTTATTAATAACAGCCAAAGCACTAACGTTTCAGAAGGGTGAGTTTTTAAATGAATAAGCCCAAATATAAGGCCACACTTCTCCCTATTGCTCACTTTAATGCTTTTACTTTAATGCACTTTGTATTTGTACATGTGCTTTCTTTAGTGGAAGAGAAAGGGCTTTCATCCAACTGATAATTTCTGGATTTGGCTTAGTAAACTTGGAGAGAGCATTTTGCTTGTGATGGTTGGCCATTGTATGTGTCTCTGTGGGATCAGAGGTCTTCTTGTGAAAAGAAAACCCTACAGATTCAGCTCTTCTAGGCTATCAACAGCATATTGACCATTCACAGAGAGGCTGAAAACAGTACCTAGGGAGAACATTGCTTTAGGTTTGCAGCAATGCTTGAATATAAAAAAGATTCACTAGACTGCATTTCTATGCCATTTCCCCCACTTGAGGCTCCAATTTTAAGTCAGAGTCATTTTAGGGGCTTACATACTTGGGAGCTTGCAAAGCTCTTCTTGAGAGATGACGAGGGAAGGACTTCTAACAGAAGACGTCATTGGGAAGAAGACGAGAAAACAAAGAATATAGTGGGTCCTCAGTGAAGATATAAGCCTTTCCACGTTTCAGTTATTCTGTGTGAAAAATGAGTGCCTGCAGTAAAACTGAGGGGACACAGAGGTTTACCACACGGCACACTGAAGCCTCCAGGGCCGTCAGGACAGATGAAGAGGTGTTGGAGAAGCAGGAAAGAAGGGGAAGCAAAGAGATTTTTCTATTGTTATGTTTTTTTGTTTTGTTTTTGAGGTTTTTTTTTTTCGCTTTGTTTTCTTGTTTGCTTACTTTGATTTGTTTCGTTTTGTGGGGGTGTGGCAAGGATGAGGGGAGGATATGGGGGGACTCTGAGGTGAACAGAACCGGAATGCATGATGTGAAACTCTGAAAGAGTCAATAAAGGAGTTAAGTATAAAAAACATGAGCGCCTTCTTTGGGCCAGGCCCTTTTCTCGATGTGGAGTGTTACATGTGTTACATATAATAGATGCTGTCTGCCTGTCGACTTGAAGTTTGAGGGTACATAATGAGAACATGTGTATATGCGCACAACAACATATTTAAAACTGTACATATACAACACACATACAAAGGCAACACACACATAATAAACTACATAGACAACACACATACAAATGTAAGATGCATGTATTTATACAATAATATGCATGCGTAATGTTGTTGTACATGCATAGGTATATTTATACAACATATATACAAGGATAACTTGGGTATACAATACTCATACAATGATAGCATATATATAAAATACACACAATGGCAACATGTGTGTACAACCAACTGACAAAATATAAATTCAGGGTGCCATGAAGGAACCAGTACATGGGCAATGTACAGTTCTATAAGAAGTTGGCATTTGCGGAAGACCGCAAGCAGAGGGTAAGGTGGAGGCTGTAGGTGATGCTTCTGGGATCCATGTGCGTACACAGGGATGAGAAGACTCTGGTTTTGCCAGTGTGGCATAGGGAAGTAGGGTGCAGGTGGAGAGTGGGGTGCAGAGCACCTCACTTCACTGCCTCTGCTGAGTCAGCTGATGGGAAACAGGTGAAGGTTCCAGGTGCAGGGTGCTGAATCAGCTGTTCTGTTGCTCACTTACTTCAGGTTCCAGGGTGACTCTCACAGCCACTGAAGGACTCAGCTCGGTAGCTGAACATGAAGACGCCCTCCTCCGACATTTGTTCCAAGGTTATCAGAAATGGGTTCGCCCTGTGTTGAATTCCAGCGACATCATCAAAGTGTATTTTGGGTTGAAAATATCTCAGCTTGTGGACGTGGTGAGTCATCCTCCGCCCTGCGTTCAGAACAACACCCCATCCTTAACTGTTGTGGTTCCAGACACCTGTCTGTCCCTGTCCTGACACTGACATTTTACAGATAGGCTATGGTGGGCAGAAGCCTGCCCCAAGGAGCCAGTGAAATGTCCTGAGGAAGGAATGGCAGGTCACCCCATGCCAGCACTGTAGGACTCTTGGGTGGAAGGTGGAGAGGGGAACTGGAAGAGGCCTGGCCCCAGGTTGGGAGAGCAGGGGAGAAGGGAAGATGAAGGCCTGGGTGACAGGTGAGAGCCCAGCTTGCTGCTGCCTATTAGCTGGGCTCTCAGGGCTTCCACATCTAGAGGAGGACAAGGCGGTGATGGCAGAGCCCTGTTACAGTCCCGGGCGGCTCTCACTTTGCCTGAACTTGCCCACTTTAGCATCTCTGCTCACTTTCCTCTTGGGCTTGTACTTCTATTATGTTTATGCTTGTGGAAAAAGCTGTAGACTCAAATTGTCCAAATGCAGGAGCCCGCCCTACGATTGGCCCCAAAGTACTAGAATACTTCTCTTGCGTGGCTCAAGCCTCTGGCCTTCTTCCTTCTCTAGGCTGGCCCAAGCCCAGGATGACTTCTGGACAATCGTCCCCAGCTTGTCTTAAATGCAGCTCTAATTTCTTTCTTCTTTGCACCATCCAAAGCCTTCCGAGTTATTCAGTTGATAAAAGTATCTCTATAATGAATTACTGCTTGTTCTAATATGTATTTTTGTTTTGTTTTGTTTTGTTTTCGAGACAGGGTTTCTCTGTAACTTTGGAGCCTGTTTTGGAACTTGCTCTGTAGACCAGGCTAGTCTCGAACTCACAGAGATCCACCTGCCTCTGCCTCTGGAGTACTGGGATTAAAGGCGTGTACTACCACCACCCAGTGTCTAATATATAGATTAATTTAAGCAAAATATGCAGAATGCATTAGGGGGACATATCATGGACTTATTCTTAAGTTTGGAATCTTTGATCTTTGGGGGTTTAAACACTCAGGATTCTCCCTAAGGAAAATCCAAAAACCTGAAACCCTCTACTTTCATTCTTTTTAACTGTCAACTATTAAAATCCTTTATTGGTTCTTTGAGAGGTGTTGTAGGAGAGAGGGACTGCTTTGTTCCGTTCTGCCCAGCTAGCTTAACCCCCGAAATAATCTCACAGAAATTGTATTAATTAAATCACTGCCTGGCCCATTAGCTCTAGCCTCCTATTGGCTAACTCTCACATCTTGATTAACCCATTTCTATTAAATCTGTGTGTCACCACGTGACTGTGGCTTACTGGCAAGATTCTAACCTATGTCAGTCTCAGGCAGGAGATTCATGGTGTCTGCCACACTGCCCTACTTCCCCAGCATTCAGTTTGGTCTACTCCGCCTATCTAAATTCTGCCCTATCAAGAGGCCAAGGCAGTTTCTTTATTAACCAATGAAAGCAACACAAATACAGAAGGACCTCCTGCACCAGAGAGGTTCATCCAACTTGCTTTGATAATGCTCCCATCTCTTCCCAGATTTGGTCTCTCCCTGCTCACCCAACACTGTACCTTTAAATGAAAACCCTTCAACACTGATTTATGCTGCCTAAATATTCTTGGATGTGTGCATCATGGTTGGTTTCATCAGGGCTACCTCTTATAGAAAACTGTCTTTTCATCTCCAGAAGCTAACAATGGCCAATAACTCCTCAGCTAGGAGTGGAATTTCTTGCCCAAAGCCCATCTCCACACTGGGCTTTGGTTTATCTCTGGGGTTTGTTCTATTTCTGGGGTTTGGCCTATCTCTGGGATCTGGTTTATTTCTGAGATTTGGTCTACCTTTGGGGTTTGATCTATTTCTGGGTTTTGGTCTATCTCTGTAGTTTGGTTTATCTCTGGGGTTTGTTCTATCTCTGTGGTTTGGTCTATCTGTGGGGTTTGTTCTATCTATGTGGCTTGGTCTATCTGTGGGGTTTGTTCTATCTCTGGGATTTGGTCTATCACTGGGGTTTGTTCTATCTCTGTGGTTTGGTCTATCTGTGGGATTTGGTCTCTCTCTGGGATTTGGTCTATCTCTGTGGTTTGTTCTATCTCTGGGGTTTGGTCTATCTCTGTGGTTTGGTCACTCTGTGTGGTTTGGTCTGTCTGTGGGGTTTGGTTTATCTCTGGGGTTTGGTCTATCTGTGGGGTTTGGTCTATCTCTGTGGTTTGGTCTCTCTGTGTGGTTTGGTCTGTCTGTGGGGGTTTGGTTTATCTCTGGGGTTTGGTTTATTGCTGGGGTTTGGTCTATCTCTGGGATTTGATCTATCTTGGGCTTGCACTACTTTCAGTTACTATTTGCAGCTACTGTGCTGTGTTCAGAAGATGCCGTTTAATGTTCACCCTTTGTAATTGTCCCTTTCTTAGGATGAAAAGAATCAGCTGATGACAACAAACGTGTGGCTCAAGCAGGTGAGGTCACCGAAGCTATGTCTGCCACTAGGATGTGTGCTGGGTTCCTCGGGGAGGATTTTGGGATGCCTGGGAAGGGTCTGTTTTATCTTCAGCTGTGAACACAGGAGAGTAGCCCTGTTGGTGTGCGGGGATGCAGCTTCCTGTGGCACTGTTTGTCAGGGGTGGGGCAGCATGGGGCAGGGGTGACACTGGGCAGGCAGTGACAGTGATTCAGCACTATTTACTGAGAGTCTGCATTGTGCAAGATCCTGAGAGGGAGAGAGAACAGTCCCATCTTCAAGAAGAGGATGGGGGGTGGTGATGCAAGGAAAAGTTACTCTAGGTAATGGACATCATAAATAAGCTTATATAAGAGCCCGTGGTTACATGAAGGTGCCAATGGGATGGGGGAAAGTCAGGGAATGCTCCCAAGAAGAGCAGATCTTTAACACAGGTGCCAAGGTCAAATAGAAGGCCCGATAACCAGACAGGAGTGGATTTTGTGGACCACATGAACTGTCTTCCCAATAGTCCCTGTGACTTCACAATGCTCTCACGCCTAAGCAAACCAACAGAAACTTGTCTCAACCATCCCAGCACACCTTACTCAAAGTGAAGACTAAAGCACTCATTCCCCGCTCTTTCTTCCTTTCTCTCCAACACTAGCCAATGACGTCTCCTCTCAACCATGACCTTTACAAGGCCCAGCTCTCACAGGCAGAGGAATTCCTCTAGCTGGATCTATTTTTATTCTATTGATTTTATTTTTCAGACCTGCTTGTCTTTCTTCCTCAAACTTTCAGAGAGCAACCAAATCTCTGGGGACCATAAATATCTTATTAACTGACTTTGCTGAAGCCACGTGAGAAGGTCAATGTCCTGACCCCTCAGACTCTGCACCATCATGTTAAAGGTCCAAATGCCTTTGATGTCCATCCATCCATCCTTCACTTCTTCTCAGGAAGTTCTACCACTGTCTCTCTAACCTGCCCCACCAGCCAGGCTCTGGCTCCTCACCCTTCCAATTTCAGCCTATGAGTTTTCTCCTCAGAATGCCAACACCATCTTTTCACAGGACCACTGGTAGCTTGTGTGGGTCTGTCTCAGGCAGGGAATGCATAGTGCCAGGGACCAGTACCGTGTTCAGTGGCAGTTAGTATGGCCTATTCAGTGACACAACGATTTCCACAAGTAACAGAAGTCTCATCATCTGCTTCTTTTTACATCTCCATCCCCTGCTGTTAATCTTGTTGCTGGAGGTCAGGAAGCAAGAGCAATTGTTCTGGCTTAGAAATCCTCCCCTGGGGCTTACCTCAGTTCCCTGAACAACGGTTCTGAAATTATTTCACTCTTTAACCCTTTTTGTCCAAGAAATGTTGTGGGGTCCTTAAACATATAGGTATGTAGATATGTAAAATAAATATTTACTGAGGATAAAATAAGAAGCAACTCATTTTAAAACAGTTTCCTGGCTTGTGTGTAATTTTACCATTTCTTACAGATGAGAGGGAGTTTGCATACTTATGAGATGGATGCAATTGTTTATTTATTTATTTATTTTTACTAAAAATTAAACCTTCAGCAAATATGCAACCCTGTGGGATGTGGAGCATCTTTTCTGCTGCATGGTGTTTTGGTTTTGTCACCACCAATGGCCAGAATGCTGCTTTGTGTGACTACATATAGACTGGAAGAAGTGACTTCAGGGCCATTTCAGAAATCCCTGGAAATTTTGTCCTAATGCTAAGACAAAATTCACTTAATTAATTTTTGAAACTCAAGCCAGCAATGTAAGCAAACACTTTGACACGTTAGAATCCGAAGATACACTAATTTGTTACTTTTACAGTGAGAAACGACGGTGGGAAATACCAAAATTTTGATTTTTATAATGAAATCATTAAGTTTCTGTAGAGTACAAACAGTATGTGCAACCAAAATACCGTAATTAGTAGAAAATGGCGGCCTAGAATCTGAGCAGAAGGTTTAGGCAGCATTTGTTGGTACTGCAGAACACAATGACATACCAAGTGCCATGTGTGCACTCGAACCCATGTTCAGGCCTAAGGCGTCAGTAGAGCCACATGGGTGAGCCTGCCAAAAACAACTCAGATTTGTGTCCTGTTTAGTTCAGAAGAAATTTTTAGCTGTTACTCATTCAGAATTGGTTGTTTCCAAATTTTTCAAAGTATGACTTAACACTGGGCATGTTGGGTACTTATACAGGATCCTGTATGGGATCACTACCCACAGTTTTAGAAACTACAACGCCATGTGAAGAGCTTGCAGCAAGGCGGGAACTTAAGAGACTTGGTCATTCTTCTTTACAGGACAGAACTGGTTTTAAGGGGATCATCTGTCTTTAAGAAGGAAAGAAAAACTGAGGTCAAGAAGTCAGTGGTTTGCTTTCCAGCAGGACTTGAGTGTCAAGTGGAGGAATGAATACAGGTTGCGCTCATTGAGTGAGATCAGTAACTTTGATTTTTTTAAGGATGAACTGTGAGGGGGGTGCCTCTCCAGATAGCCTGCCCGTATCCTTTGTTTCTGGTGGCTCCGGACTGTGTGCCTATGTTTTGCTGTTGCTAGACTCTGCTTGGATCTTCCCACACTGCCTGAGAACCACTAACTTGCAAGTGACAGGAAAACCTGGCTCAAACCCCGTTAGTAAACTGAGATTCTATTGGTATTCATGATCTGAAAGAGGTCAGGGATCAGGGTTCATACACAGCTTCATTCAGCACACAAGCAGCACCACAAGTCTTTGCTGTTGGCTTTGAGACAAAGTAGCTCAGTGGTCTCAAACTCATGACCCTCCTGCTGCCTGCTTTCTTTCCAAGTGTTGGGATTTAAGGTTTGACCTGCCATGCCCAGTATGACTTTATTTTGAGTCTGATAACGTTTCCTCTTTGTCTATGAACAATTTTCTCTGAATGTGTTGTTGACCAACCATCTTGTGGTTTGGTTTGGTCTGTTCCTCATCACTGGGACAGAACCTGTCCCCACTGGTTTGATATCTCACACACACACACACACACACACACACACACACACACACACACACACACACACACAGAGAGAGAGAGAGAGAGAGAGAGAGAGAGAGATAGAGAGAGAGAGAGAGGTGACAAATGCTAATAAAACCCTTTTCTGAAGTACAAGTACATTTTATATGGATGGTAAAATGTCTATTGAGTCAGGGCAAATAGAGGTAGACCACATTAAATTAATAGACTGCTGAAATGGCGGGCTTTCCATCTGAATTATACTGGTTAGACATAGTAGAATTATCAAATTATGTCAGCCAGTTTATATGCTAAATGTTGACATGGTACATAAAAGAGAGAGCTCAGAGGCCACTTTGCAAGTTGCATGTCTTTAATTCTGTAAGTTTTCCATAATGTTTTATTTAATTTTTTTCATGTAATATATACTAGTCAGACACATAACTAACTCTTTTTCATTATAGATACACCTGCCCCTCCTCAATCTGAATTCAAAAACAGTATTCTAAAATATTGTTGCTTTGAAAGACTTTAGTTTCCAAAGTATTTTAGCAAATGTTATTAACAGCAGAACAATATTTTTAAGAAAGCCTTATTTGCTAGGCTTGAGGGAAGGTTCAGTGATTAAATGAACTTATTACTCTCACAAGTCAGACCTCCATGGGCACCTCTATAGGCGTGGCACATACCATATCGACACACGCATGTGTAAACACATAAATCTTTAAAAAGAGAAAGCCATATTACTTTAGACACTGTACTGGGTGGTTTTGTGTGTCAACTTGACGCAAGCTAGAGTCATCGTAGAGGAAGGAGCCTCAGTGGGGGAAATGCTTCCATGAGATCCAGCTGTAAGGCATTTTCTCATTTAGTGATAATGGAGGGGGTGCCCATTGTAAGTGGTGCCATCCCTGGGCTGGTGGTCCTGGGTTCTATAAGAAGATGCAACCAGTAAGCAGCTTCCCTCCATGGCCTCTACATCAGTTCCTGCCCTTTTTTTAGTTCCTGTCCTGACTTCCTTCAGTGATGAACAGCAATGCTGAAGTGTAAGCCAAATAAACCCTTTCCTCCCTCACTTGCCTTTTAGTCATGGTGCCTCATCGCAGCGATAGAGACCCTAGTGCAGACAGTCATGGAGAACTAGTTCCCAAGAGCGTCGGTGTATTAAAATAGGACCATAGAAAATCTTTTAGGTATATTTACATTTTCAAATTCTTTTTAACATTATTTAGGCCAGACAAACATTTTATTTTTAGATAAAATACTTCATAGCTCTATGAATCAAAACACAGCTTAAATTCTTTTGCTGCCAAGCTCATTTTCTGCAAATAGGATAACACACATTAAGCAGAATGTTAAGTTGTAAGAAAAGGGCTCCTCATGAAGATCCACCAGCAAAGCGAGCAACTCCTGCTCTTCACGCTAGTAACTTCCGAGAACACATTTGCTAGCAGTCTCCAATACCCTGCAAAAGAGTTAAATCTAAATTATATTTTGATGAGATGTAACAGATTAAGGCCACCTGTCCACATGGCTGAACACTAAGAGCATAATCAAGCCTTAAATCACACAGCAGTTGGTGCTGCGTTGACTGTTTGAGGTCTGCACGCAGAGCCATGCACAGCATGGGATTTTATTGTGAACAGACTCCTCAATGGCAAGTGAGGGGCAAGTAAAGCGAAGCAAACAAAAAAAAATGCAACTCTGTGTCAACATTTCTGAGCCTCGGACCCTCTGATGATTCCAAGAGTCTCTCAGCAGGAGACAAGATAGTCACAAGGAGGGAGTTGTGTGTGTTCTTCCAAATGGGGTAGAAAACAAAGAGAAGCTGAAAACGCTGAGAAAATGCTTTAATTAGTCTGGTTCTTAGTTGCTACTCCTCTATGCATGCTTTCCTGCAGTTACATAGTATTTTAACTATTTTAGAGTCTAGCTTCCCAAAAGCTATGAAACTATGTCTCCTCTTCCTCCTCCTCCTCCTCCTCCTCCTTCTTCTCCTCCTCCTCCTTCTGTAGAGAGATATCACCTTTGAAGAGCTCCCACTATTTATCAAAGTTTCAAGTTTATTTTCCTTTTTAAAAATATTTTAATTTATTCTTTGAAGTTCATATAGATGCATTAGGTCTTGGTCATATCCGTTCGCCACTGCCCAGTTCGACTCTGCCCAGCCTCCTCAGCATGCCTCCCTTCTAACTTCGTGTCCTATTATTTAAAAATGTATAGAATTCATTGAATCAAATTAGTGCTACCCATATGTACATGGGTGTAGGACCACCCACCCGGGCACAAGCATCGCACCATGGCCCTACTGCAATGGACAGTTCCCATCTTCCTTCAGCAGCAGTCAACTGCCAATGGCTCCTCAGCCCAGGGTGAGGTCTCGGCAACCCCTCCTTCATCCATTCTAGAACTGCTTTTCAGAGTTAATAAATCAGTATTTATTTAAACAACACAGAGATGAAAATGCCAGCTATGATCAGACATGATCCTTTGTGCCCAGACCAAATCCAGGTAAGCTGCTTTTCTTGAAGGAACAGGAAATAATATAAAAAGATTATTTGAGTAAAAACATTTTAAAAAATATCAAATCAAGAATTCATCTCTCTTATTATAGTAAACCTAAAGCAAAGGTAATTAAAATATATAACATTTTAAGTTTATTCTTTGAGAATTTCATACTTGCATATAGTGTATTTTATTTATATTCATTCTCTGCTTTTCCCACCCCTTCAAGGAGCTCCCCCACTCGGCTTTATGTCCTTTTTGTTTTAAATAACCCTCTCGTCTTCTATAACCTTCTGAGTCTGATTACTGCTGTCTGTAGGCATGGGTGTGGGGCATCTACTATACTCCTAAAGAGAGCAGACTCTTTCTCTCCATTATCAACCATCAGTAACTACTTAGGTGGAGAGGTAGTTTGGGGTCTCTTCCCCTCTGTACAGGAACATTGGCTGTGCATATTTTGTGTAGGTAACCATAGCGCTGGTGGGTTCACAAGCTATGGGCAGGAGATGCTGTCTCACCCTGACCTCTGGCTCTTACAACTTTTCTGTCCCCTTTTCTGTGATGGTCCCTGAGCTATGGGTGGGATGGTAGGGTTTGGGGTGGTTGATCCAGAAGTCCTATCTATCACTGAGCTCACCCAATCACACTCTTCCCTCCATAACTGTCAGTCTGAACAGTTATGGGTCTCTGCATTGACCACTGTCTACTAGAAACAAAGTTTCATTGACCAAGGTTGAGATCCTCACAAACATATGGGTATAAACATAAATATTTAGAAAACGATTTGCGCTTTTTAGGCATCATTCATATTTCAATATTTTGCCATCCAATTAAGTCACCCATCTGCCAATTCTTGATTTTTTAATGACATAGATGGCATCACTGGGCTCCAGGAAGCCTCACACTGGGTGTACCCTTCTAACACTTGAAGAAAAAATAATAAACATATGGAGGTACAGGATATTAGGGACCTAATTTAAAATGTTAATTAGGAGCTTACAAAAACCACTTTGCACAAACCATCAAAGGAAAGTCTTCCATGCATTCTCACTGTTTAAAAGTGACAAGGCCATCAGGAATGGTCACAGGGTCTCTGGATTTTGGCAACACGCCAAAATCATATGTTCCCATTGTCAAGGGACTGAAATCTCATTGAACAAATCCTCCTGGAATAAACTGAATGAGATCGGATATTACTTTATAGAAAGGGTCTTACTGTATAAATGAGGCTGGCTTTCAGCTCATAGGCCTCTTAGCTTAGCTTGCCAAGTCCTGGGACTAGAGGCATGCACCTTCCCACACAGTTGTGATTTTCTGTTTCTTTCTTAGGAGGAAATAGTGTAGAAACACAAGTTGTGAATCAATGCCCTTTGTGATGAGCCTCTTGACTGGCTCACACATGGGCGTGTGGAGGTTCAGAGGCCAGGCTGGCTTACGGAGCATCCTGAAGCCTCAGCGAATCCTAGATAGGACGCCAAGGTCTAACCTGCGTGAAAATCCCTTTTGTAACAAAATGGTGGGCTGGTAAATTTTAGAAATTTGAAGACCCCAAGCTTTAAGGTACTGAATTTTCAGAATAAAGTTGCCACAATGCTCATTTCATGCAGGAATGGACAGACCAAAAATTGCGCTGGAATCCTGAAGAATATGGTGGAATTAATTCGATAAAGGTTCCCTCAGAATCGCTCTGGCTTCCTGACATAGTTCTCTTTGAAAAGTAAGTATCTTAGAGAACTGACTGCATTGATCAGATAAACACAGGATACAGAAAAGCCTGACTTGGGTGGAAGAATTAACTCTATGTATCAAAGCGGTCTTTTTGTAAAATATCGACTGGCATTATGGTAGGAGAGGAAGGTAGCATAGGTGGTTGAGACTGGTGGGCAACCCTCCAGACAGTGAGTGTTTGGCCAGCCACTAAAGCATAACTCCTTTCGTGGCAGTGCTGACGGACGTTTCGAAGGTTCCCTCATGACCAAGGCCATTGTGAAATCCAGCGGGACCGTCAGTTGGACTCCTCCCGCCAGCTACAAAAGTTCCTGCACCATGGATGTCACGTTTTTCCCATTCGACAGGCAGAACTGCTCGATGAAGTTTGGATCCTGGACTTACGACGGTAGCATGGTTGACCTCATTCTGATCAATGAAAATGTGGACCGGAAAGACTTTTTTGATAATGGAGAGTGGGAGATACTAAATGCAAAGGGGATGAAGGGCAACAGAAGAGAAGGGTTTTATTCCTATCCGTTTGTGACCTACTCTTTTGTTCTGAGACGCCTGCCATTATTTTACACCCTCTTTTTGATAATCCCCTGCCTGGGGCTGTCTTTTCTCACAGTCCTGGTGTTCTACTTACCTTCTGATGAAGGGGAAAAGCTTTCACTATCAACCTCAGTTTTGGTCTCTTTGACAGTGTTTCTTTTAGTAATTGAAGAGATAATCCCGTCTTCTTCCAAAGTCATCCCCCTCATTGGCGAGTACCTCCTCTTTATTATGATTTTTGTTACCCTGTCAATTATCGTCACGGTTTTCGTCATTAATGTTCACCACAGATCTTCTTCAACGTACCATCCCATGGCCCCCTGGGTGAAGAGGCTGCTTCTGCAAAAACTCCCAAGATGGCTTTGTATGAAGGACCCCATGGACCGCTTCTCCTTCCCTGATGGAGAGGAGAGGAGAGCAACAGGGCGAGGCAAAGTCTCAGGGAAAAAGAAACAGACTCCTGCTAGCGATGGGGAAAGAGCTCTGGTAGCTTTCCTGGAAAGGGCGGCTGAGTCGATCAGATACATTTCGAGGCACGTGAAGAAGGAACATTTCATCAGCCAGGTGAGCCAGGTGACCGGGAGGGCACAAGGGCGCCAGGCTGGTGTCCCTAACAACGGAATATGGTTCTTGTTTACAATGGCATTAGCAGCTGGCTACTGTAAACCATATAAAAAAAGAACAGTAAACGCTAGAAATTTTAACATTAAATTTTTAGAAAAAAAACAGTTCACAAAAGCATAATGACTGAAAGCAAATAGCTGCACCTTCAATGCTCTTCATAATTCCTCAATTACATTTTAAAGACTTCAATTGCGCCTTTAAATGGGTTACCCTGGCCTGTGGTTATTTTCACTTCTTCATGTTTTAAAACCCAGTGTTTTGAAATGTGTTTAGTGAAGAAAAAGAATCAAAAGTTGCAAAGTAATACACGTTTAGTTACAACAGATACTTTATCAAGGGAAAAGGAACTGATTACTTAGTGTACACATTACAGAAAAACAAGTACCAGGTGATTTAATCCTGGAACCCCAGCTCCCCAGGAAGCTGAAGATGTCAGTAATTTGAGAACAACAGTGTTCACAACAATGAGAGCCTGTCTCAAAACTAGAAATGCCTAAGTTTCAGAGGCACCGCAGTTTGGCCACAGACCCACTCCTATCCTGTGTGACATGTTACTTTGCCAGAACTTCATTTTTCTGGAAGCTACCTTGAAGGACACAACAAGGATGAAATGACTGGAATCTGTCAGTACTCAGGTCGGAAAGTAGCCTTTATCTTTATACCATCTACACGCAGAGTTTAGTCATTTACTCTAAAATTCTTGCACACTAGATCAAGGTTCACAAACAGGTTTAGGGAAAAGTGTTTTTGGAAGCATACTCTATATTTTATCTTGTCCTCATAGGTTCAGCCTGATTTATTTTCTCTCTTAACTCTTTACCATATTTTTTATACAATTAAAGATTTTGATGTAAAAAGGCTAGAAAAATACCAGCTATATGCTTCAGCTATTAGGGAGGGAGTTTCTGTCTTACTTCTTTACATCTTTTGTAAATCTAATATAAACATTTAAGTGGGTTTTAAAAAAATATGATCAGTGCAGATAGTTTGGAAAATTCAGACAAGAGGATCACAATCACTAATAATCCCACTACTTACGGTTAACATTTTAACATTTTACTCTATCTTGTTTCTATGTTTTATACTACAGTTTTGTTTCTGAACTTGGAAAACTCAGGAAAAGCAAAAAGCAAAACAAAACAAGGCAAACTGCTGTTCCTCTCCTGTCAATGAGCAGGCCTCCTGCTCTATTCCTCTTTACCAAATCCTTATCAACAGGTGAAAATATTGATGGCAGCACTCAGCTGGTTAGCAATTCCCTGTACCGTGTCCTGATTTTCCTTGGCAATCTATCATGAGGCTCAGTACTGCTGCGAGATTCCTGGGGAGATGGTCCTGTGTGCCCCTAGAATACAGAAGTTCCTCTCCTTCCTCCATCCATTTCCCTCTCCCCCCTCCTCTTTCAAGATTGGAAGTGATTTCCACTGAGTGTATTTTCTTTCTTGTGATTATGCTCTGAAGCTTCCTGTGCAACCGCTATTAGCTTGAAGGCAGTGTAGAAGCTGAACTCTGTGTCCCTTCAAAGGTGAGCTCCTATGCTTCTCGCACAGATTTCCCTAGCCTATGGCTTGTTCCTTCTTGCCCCTGCTGCTGCAAGCCTGGTACCCATTCTGCTACAGCATCCCAGCCTAACTAAAGGCTCCATAGACCCCTTTCTTAGAATGCCTGTCCTATCTGTCATTTCCTCTGTTCCTCAGTGCTGTCTTCTGGAGCTGGAGGAGCCACGCCCACACATGGGATAGAAGGAAAGTCCTGTGACACTTACCTAAAACTGCTCTAAAGATATCAATTTGTGGTTGGTTTCATAGGCATATCAGGAAGCATTGTATAAAAATTAATTTTTTTGTATGTGAGTTTGATTAGCAATATTTCCAAGTATACAAACAACTCTGTAGTCTCTGTTTACATCTTCATTGTTGATAAGTGTTCCTCAAAACTCAACTTGCAAGTTATTTTCTTGGGGTGCAACAAATAGCATCACTGGATAGAATCTAAGCCCATGCCATTAATGATGCGCATACACATTTTGAAAACGTAAAAACGTGTCCCAAATCCAACATTGCTCTTTTCACATCCCTTAGTGAGTTCAGAAGCCCTGCTCAGCCTCTTGAATGAAAGGTGCCCTTTTCTCTTTTGCAGGTCGTGCAAGACTGGAAATTTGTGGCTCAAGTTCTTGACCGCATCTTCCTGTGGCTCTTCCTGACAGTTTCAGTTTTGGGCTCCATTCTGATTTTCATTCCAGCCTTGAAGATGTGGCTTCATCGTTTCCATTAGGAACAACCCTCTAGATCCATTTAGAAGACATGTGGAGAGACAAGCCCCACCTTAGGACTGACAGCTACGGGCATGCGCACAGAATGCAGATGCCTGCACTAGCTGTAGGGCTCTCATCCCGTTGTCTGAGCTTTCTGTGATTGGAGGACCCTGAGAAAATGTAGGTTTGATTTAATGTGATGGGTTGCTGCCCTTAGAGATGGACTTGGACAATTCAAAGAGGACTCCAAGTTCCGTTCTTGCGCAGGAGGCCCCAAACTCCTACATCTATTCATCCTTGCACGCTTGCACCTCTCTGTCCTCTGAATTTCTACATCTGTTGATCTCCCGAACTCTTTCATCTGTTCATCCCTAAATGCCTGCATTTTGCCCATCCTGGTACCCCTGGTACCTGCCCATTCCCTTGGTGGCTGGCCTGTGCTGCATACTGGTGCCATGTGGTTCTTCTCTACCAATGTGGGCTGACCACATTTTGACAACAGTTTCGGGAATTATACAGGTACAACTCTTGGTCTAGAACACTGTGAGCACACTGGTCCAAGACGCCACTTGTCAGTGAATGTCCCACAAATACGGTGTTCATTGACAATGATCTTGGCTGACTGTGACAGCTCTCGAAGATGGGTGTGACTGGAACTTGGCTCACTGCATTGCAAAGCTTTCCTAGTGGTACCAGTAGGAGCTCTGGTGATTTGCGACTTGTGAGATCTCATTAAAATAGGTTAGAACAGAAAAGCAGCCATTAGTTACTAGAGGTGCATTCATTAATGCACACCTTTCTTCCCTTAGGAAATTAAAAGTGCTGGATAGTCTTTGATTATGATTTGGATAATGTCTTACCCAGTATCCTATTGCTGTGAAGAGACACCACGACCATCACAACTCTTATGAAAGAAAGCGTGCATTTAATTGTGGGGTTTTCTTACCATTTCAGACATCTAGTTCATTATCATTACAGCGGGAAGCCTGGTGACACACAGGCAGACATGGTGTTGGAGAGGTAGCCTAGAGTTGTACGTACATCCGGATCTGTAAGGCAACAGGAAGAGAGAAACACTGAGACTGACTTGGGGTTTTGAAACCCCAAAACTCACCCCTAGTGACATACTTCCTCCAACAAGGCCACACCTTCTTCAACAAGGCCTCACCTCCTAATTCCTCTCAAGTAGTGGCACTCCCTGATGACTAAGTATTAACATACGGGAGCCTATGGGGGTCATTCCTAGTCAAACCAGCACAGATAGAACTGGTTTCCTCCACTGAGTCTCTGCCTTCGTATTCCTTTCCCATGTCTCCCTCCTTTCCCCACCCCACCCCATGGCTCCTCTAGGATCGAGGGGGGAACATTTATCAGATTGACTTGGCTGCTGCTATGGAATCTCTCCCAGGTTTTTTTTGTTTTTTTGTTTTTTTTTTGGAAAAGCTACTTCTTTATTTGTTTATTACAATAAAACAAAGACTAACACATTGCCAGTTAGGCATACTAAAGGAACATAAAAAATTTGATTTGGAAATCCTGAGCAAATGATGTTTTGATTTTAATGTGTTTGCTATTTTTATATATACATAGTTTGTTCTCCACAATGCCGAAATTCTCTCTGCTCTGTTTTATTTTAGACATGGTGCTTCTAAGTGGTTTGTCCCTGAGGTTTTAAAACCCCAATCTAAGGTTTTATTTTCAGATTATCGTCACTGCAAAACACATTAAGAGTTGAGTCCTCTTATTCCTGTTAGTCTGTATTTTTTCCTTCCTAATCCTCTTAAGCATTTCTTTTTATCTTTAGACCTAGATATGTCACATTGTGTCTAAGCAGACAGGGATATCCATCCACCTCTGTCTATCTCTCCACCCTTCTCTTCCCCCCCGCCCCGCCCCACATCGCCTTCTCTCTGCATTCAATGACTAAGGTCTTCAGATTATGAAGATTTTTCTTCTATTTCTTTTACTATCTTTCTCCATTTTCTCTCTTTTCCTCTTGAAATTTCTGGTAGAGAACTTGTCATTGCTGGGCCTGAGAGGGCTGGGGGAGCCAAACAAGGTCCATGATAGTAACTGTCCCAGAGACCAGGCCTTAGTTTCAGTTTACTAGAACCAGCAGGAGCTGAGCAAGCAGTTCTTGGGACAGCTGTAACCCAGCGACAACCAATCAGAGGGTGCCCTGCAGCCTTGCGTAAGCTTAAGAGAACTAGAGATAGCTTTTTCTACCCTGCAGCTGAAAAGCCCTTAACCACTGAGCAACCAACCAATTCCATAGCAACCTGTAAACTTTTGCTTAAACCCACCAATCACCTCCAGACTAATGTCCCCTCCCTGGAATTCTGCTAATCTTGCTTAAAAGGAGCCTGAGGGCTTCTCTGGTCATTGCCATGTGCCACCCTAACGTGTTGGAATTTTAACAAAGCGCTCTTGCTGATTGCGTGCATGACTGGTGGTCTTTTATGGGGCTTCTTATGGGCCCTAAGAGGCCTGTTCTCCATGTCTAGTAACCGATGACTCTTCTCTTATACTTTTAAATTCTTTGTAAAAACATAACATTTTCTTAATTGTTTGAAAATTGCACACAACGTATTTTGGTCCTATTTACCTCCAGTTCCCACCCCCTAACTTCTCCCAGATCTACTCCCTATCCCCATCCTTCAAGTCCACGTCCTTATTTATTCATTTTTTAAAAATATCCCCCTGAGTCCAATCTGTGCTGCCTTATACCTCCGGTGTGGGCCCAGCCCTCAGTCACATCCTGCAGTTGGTCCCTTTCTGGCTGTCAGTGTTGGCATGTGTGAGCAAGGTTAGGTTAGCTTCTTGTTCACGTCACACAGCAGAAGTAGCACGGGAGGTGTCTCCACCCTCAGGCTGCCAGGATCATACTTCCGCCCCTGGCTCCACAGCCTGCAGCCACCTCTCACTGTTCATGGTGGAATCAGTCCTTGGCCACACTTCTCCAGCTGGTCTTTCCTGGACTCTGCTGATGGTGTCTAAGTGTGTTTATAGAAGGGATGGTTTAAACCCTGGTCTGGAGTTCCCACTGAGTTTAGCTATCACCAGTAAAGGGGAATCTCTGCTTCAGCCTCTTCAGGGCCTGTTGCACAGCCTACACTGCCCCTCACTCCTGCCACCCTGCTGCCAATAGTGTGCTCAGATCTGTGCCAATCCAGCACATAAGACGGAATACAGTGTGTCGGGAGTGAGATAACACAGTGACATAAAAACTAGGGAACAAGGATTGTTGGTCCTAGTTTTGTGGCTAGCCAGCAGTATGAGCAGTGGACCTTAGACTAGCTCTGTCTCCTAGAGGACTTTAGCTTGCAGGTCAGTAGTAAGAGGTGAGGGAGGATTCATGACCTTTGAAGTTCTCAGCCCTGCACTCTATGTCTTGGGCATTTGCTCTGTAGTTTCCTCGGGGCAGAACCACAGGACTCCTCACAGGAGCTTTGTTCCTTGGAGGGACTGTAGTCTGGTTTGTGGCTACCTCAGGACAGAAAGTCAAGGCTTACCTATGACTTCCTGAATGATAATGTGGATAAAAGGACAAATAGTCGGGGCTGGAGAGATGGCTCAGTGGTTAAGAGCATTGCCTGCTCTTCCAAAGGTCCTGAGTTCAATTCCCAGCAACCATATGGTGGCTCACAACCATCTGTAATGAGATCTGGTGCCCTCTTCTGGCCTTCAGGGATACACACAGACAGAATATTGTATACATAATAAATAAATAAATATTAAAAAGGACAAATCGTTATCATCCCCCTCCTTTGCCTTGACTCTAACTCGTCCTGTTTTACCTGTCAATATGCTAGGAGAAGGGCAGTTTTAATATCAGAAAAAGTGTTTAGATCTGAATTTAGTTTTATATTTTGAAAAACGCCAGCAGGAGCCATTTTGTACAACAAACTTTCCCTGACGTAATACAAACACAAATGAAGGAAAGGTTAAACCTCAGTGTGTGCACGTGGCTTATCTTTTACCAGCAGCTAAAGTGGAAGACGATATTAACAGTTTCAAATATAGGAAAGGATAAATATTTACATATTGTAATGATCCTGGGAGAGTACTCCAGAAGATAACGTGAAAGCAAAGAAATCCTCAGCCTGCACAGAGGGCTCAGCACATAAAGGCAGTGTCTCCCAAGCCTGAAGACATGAGTTTAATACCCATAATCCATCTGGTGGAAAGAGAGAACTGACAACTGACTCCCATTAAGGGGCCCTTCAGTGCCACCTCCATAAATGCCTTAGCATATGTGTGTGCATGCACACAGACACAGACACAGACACAGACACACACACACACACACACACACACACACAGAGACAAATAAATACAAAGGAAAGTAAAAAAAGATTTAACTTCACCTGTATAGAGAGAAAAATCTGTGGACAAAATTTGACAGCTGATCCCAATCAGTGGGTGTTGCAAGACCAGCACAGACAGCTTCTTCAGTGGATCTCATCCTTTGGATGTCTGCTCGCACCCCACACCTCCTGCGGGGTCTCGACAGAACACAGCCCCAGAGATCTCCCCATGTCTAGTGTTTCACTTTCACAATGTGGTTTAGAACGTGATTGCTTTTGTTTGTTCTTTTTGGTGAGGGTGAGTTCCTTACCTGTCCAGTTGTTGGCTGAGGTTTCTGTCCTGCCCGGTTTCCATAGTCTTTAGGTCCCAAAGAAAAATCACACAGAAGTCTCCATAAGTTATAAATTGATTGTCCCATTGGCTCAGGCTTCTTATTAACTCTTGTAACTTATATTAACCCATTATTCTTATCTACGTTAGCCACATGGCTCAGTACCTTTTTCAGCAGGGCAGGTCACATCCTGCTTCTTGGGTGTCTGGGCAGGATTGCAGAGAGAGCTTCCTGCTTCCCAGAATTCTCCTGTTCTTATTGCCCCACCTCTACTTCCTGTCTGGCTACTGGCCAATCAGCATTTATTTAAAACATGATTACAGAATACAGACAATTCTCCCACACCATCCAGTGTTATCTCCATTGTGTCCCCAATATGTCTAATAGGGCCAAGAGTATAGAACAATTAATGTGTTCCCATGAATTAAACCAGATCCCAGAAGGTTTTTTTAAAATTTATGTATTTATTCATTCATATTTTATGGATGAATGCTCTGCTTGTATACCTGCATGCCAGAAGAGGACATTAGATCCTAATACATTTGGTTGTGAGCCACCATGTGGTTGCCAGGAATTGAACTCAAGATCTCTGGAAGAGCAGCCAGTGCTCTTAACCTCTGAGTCATCTCTCCAGCCCCAGAAAGTTATTTTTTTAAGATTTTAATTTAATTGCAACATCTCTCCCTCCCCCTTTCTTCCCTCCAAGTTCTCCACTCTCTTTCAAATCTATGGCCCTTTTCCCCCACTCATTGTTGTTGCATGCATTTATGTATTATTATACACATATGTTTGTAAATGTAATCTTTTCAGTCTGTATAATGCTATGTGCACATATGTTTTCAGGGCTGACCAATTGGAACTAGAGAGCCAGTTGGTGTGCTCTTCCCTGGGGAAGATCACCTCTCTCATTCCCAGCTTTTCTGCAGCTATCTATGGTTCTTTGTGTGGGGTTGAGACTTTCCTGCGTCCAGTTTGGCTTGCTTATTGTAGCGCCCATGCCACTACAGGTCAGTTCACGAGCCGGGAACTAATCTGGAGACTTAAAAACACACGCACACAGACAGACAGAGACATGGGAACACGGATTATCCTTGATACAAGAATGCCAACTTTATTGCGCTCAGGGGCAGCTTATATACGGCTCTGGCCATGCCCTGGGGCCATTCTCTGGCCATCAGGGTCTCGTGCTCAGAGCAGCTGCGGCACAGGTAAACAAGTTGTTTTGCTCAGTTCAATCCATGAGGCAAAGGGTCTGAGGCAGGCAAAGAAAGTCAAGGGGCCAGGGGTCTGCAGTCCCAATAGCTTATTGGTATCATCTTTGATCAGTTCATGTGTGGGCAGTCATACTGGTGAGACTTTATGGACATAGCTTCTGATATTAAGAAGAGACACAAAACTCCCTGACCTTCTCCAATCCATCTGCCTCTTTGTTGGCTGTGTTCCCTGAGTCTTAGGTGTTTGAGTCTTTTGTAGATGTATCACTTGGGACTGGGCTCCACAACTCTGCATTTTGATTGGTTGTGGTTTTCTGTAGTGTTTTTCCATCTGTTGCCAAGAGAAGTTTCCTCGATGAGGGGTGAAGACTACACTTATCTGTGGGTATAAAGACAAATGTTTTCAGTCTCTTATTAGGGAATACACTGGCTTAGTGAATTAGTGGTTGTAGATTCTCCTCTAATGACTGTGACTTCAGTAGTTAACTAGGTTAGTAGTTAGCTACTGAGTGAGTCTTAAGTCCAGTTAGAGAGCTGTTGGTTAGCATCAAGGTTTGTGCGCCACTACTGCACCTGGCTGTTATCCTGAGTTGCTGGTTATTGATGTGGTTCATAGGTGTTATAGTTGGGTAGGATTGTTGGTTGCCGCCTTCCTTTGGAAGTTCCCATGGCACCTTCTGAATACTAGAAGTGTTTGATTGGACTATCCACATGGTGCACTCTTGTGTAGCCTGCCCCAACATTTCTAGCTCAGTGCATTCTTTTCAATGTGTACCTTGACAGAATTATTTATTTTTTTTAACTTTTTATTTATTCTTTGTGGATTTCACACCATGCATCTCAATCCCATTAATTTCTCTGTCTCTTTGTATTCACCCTCTGCCTTTGCAATGCTCCTCCTTCCCCCAAAAATAAAATAAATAAGAGAAAAGAAAAAAAAGAGAGAAAAAAAGGAGAGACATCTCATTGTGGAAACTGTAGTGTGACACGGTGAGTCACACAGTATATCCTTTTGTCTATATATTTTTACTTGCAAAATGTTCATTGCAAAGAGTCATTGGTCTGGTTTGAGGCCTCTGTTTTCTGCTATGCTATCAATACTGAGCCCTCACTGGGATTCCTCTTGGATATCCTGTTGTTGTCCTGTATTGTGGAAGTCCTGCAGCTTTGGATCTACAGGGCCAGTCCATTCATGTGCTCCAGTAGATCATAGATGGAGTGAATGTTGGGTTGGGCACACTCATAGCCCTGGTTCTAGACCTGAATGGTTGCAGGGTTGGTCAGTCCACCAGTTGTCCCCCATCCTCACCACTAGGGTGTGCTCTCCAGCAATGCCCTGGCTAGTTCACCCTATGCAGCATGGAGCAAGGGTTGGGGCTTGTTCTACTTCCATCCCTTTTGGGTTGGCTCATCTGCACCTTCACCACCCGGGCCAGCTGTACTGTGTTGTTCAGGCAAGGTGCAGGGGAAGTGCTCTCTCTCCTGAGTGCTGCAGTTGGTGAGGGGCGGGGACAGCTCTCCTGGTCTCATAACCTCAGGGCCAGCTCTCCCACCTGCCACAAGCCATGAGGGGTAGGTGGGGAGGGGAGGACATCTCTCCCTTGACCACACCACCATATGGCAGATGAGGGGCAGGGCCAGGTCTCTCCTGCTCACATTCTGGAGCAGCTTGTGGCTGGCTCACCCTTGCCCCAGTCAACAGTGCTACGGTGCTGCAGCTGGTGAGGGGCGGGGCCAGCTCTTTCCCTCTCATGACCAGAAAGAATTATTTCTTACATGAGAACATTCCTAAACAATATTGTCATATTTAATAAAATAGTTCATTTTAATTGTGTTTTTTTTCTGTCTCAGAAGTACTTTAGCTTTGTAGTTAGGGTGTCTGAAACAGGACCTGGTGCAGGGTTGGGTTGTTGTGCCTCCTCAGTCCACTTTAGTCTCCTCCTTGGCAATGTCTTCTTGGGGAGGATGAACTCTGCTATCACCAAGAATGTCTCACCTTTTTATTTCTCAGTCCCTTTGCTTCAGATGCCTTCTGACTTGTTCCTTTGTCCCTTGAATTTCCTGTAGTCTGACATGACTACAGCGATCCTAATTGTCCTTATGATTTTGCATCATTGGCAGGAATACATCATAGATGGTCATGTGAGGACCACTTTGCATCCTATGAACGCTCATTCTCTCTGGCTGCCGTATCATTATTGTTATGAATAATTACTGAGTACAGATGGTGACAGTTTGATATCATCTTTATGTCCAGTAATAGCATAGCCTGTGGCTACAGTACGTAGTCAGTTTGTAATACCCATTGCCTTGGACCCTGGAAAGATGGTATCTCACTAGACACAGGGACCACTGTAGTGTCCAGAGGATAAGTTTCAATGAAATGCTGAGATGAACCTTTTGATTGTCTCAAAGTTCTGTCTCTAAAACAAGCAGTGTTTTGTGTTAAAATGGGTTCACTTAATTATGTTGATGGCTATTTCTCTTTAACTTGGCATGTATTTCTTCTTCAGTACATTTTCTGTCCAGTATGCCCAAATGAAACAAAACAAAATAAAGCAAAATGATGAAAATAAAAGTAGAATTATATCTTTGACTCATGGTTATTTATCTTTGAATAACTCTTTGAGAGCAGCTGATGTGGTCCTCAAAGCTCTGGGCAGGTTGTCCACTGTAGGAAATCAGTTCAGGCCACTGCTGAGTCAGACACGCCCACTGAGCACTTGAAGATGGAGTCTGCTGTGGGCAGCAATGGGGATTCAGACAGACCTGAAGATTATAGTATCTGAAGGTATCCAGAAGAATGGGAAACAGTGTGATGATCTACTCAAGTAACTTAGAAACAGTCCCATGAAGAAACCCCGTATTGTGGTTTGAATACGAAATGGCTCCCTAGGTCATGTGTTTGAACACATGGTCCCCAGCTAATGTGGGCCTTGATGTGTGGTTTAGTTGGAAGAAGGGAATCTCTAAGGGTGGGGCTTGAGGTTTCATATCCAGTCCTACTTCCTGGCCTCTCTACTTTCTGATCATGGAGGTGATGTGGCCAACTGCTTCAGATTCTGCCTCCATGTCTTCTCTGCCATGATAGACTACAGTGTCTCAACTGAACGCAGTCTTTTCATTCATAAAGTGATTCTTGTCAAATATACCACCACAGCCATCAAAGAGGTAACTAATACGGGTTATAGCCAGTCTGACTTACAGATAAAAACACTCTTCGGCATTTAAGTCACCCTCTGGGGATCACAAGGGATTAGGCAAGGATCTCTCTGCTTCACCCCAACAGGTCAGATGCTCTTGTGGCAAGGTGCTGCTTGCGGGAGTGTCTGCCCATCTTTCTCGCACTATGCCCCGAATAAGGACCCTCAAGAGAGTCTTGCTTTCTCACAGGGGTATCTGTCATGTGGTTATTCTGACAGGGAAAGTTCTACACCAACCTGTTTCACAGAGTACAGGAGCTTAGTGCCCTTAGTCCCCAGGTGCCAAGGGATAATGGTATCCCTGCTCATTTGGACAGGTGCAATGGCCTTTTAGATATTCTAAAATTTACTTCCATTATTTTATTTAGGTATATGTGGGCATGTGTGTGTGTGTGAGTGTGTGTGTGAGAGTGTGTGTGTGTGAGAGTGTGTGAGAGAGAGTGTGTGTGTGTGAGTGTGTGTGTGAGCGTGTGTGTATATGAATCCCCTGAAGCTGGAGCTACAGGTAGATGTGAGCTGCGTGGCATGAGCGCTGGGCACTCACCTGGTCTTTTGGCAGAATAGTAACTATTACTCCTGAGCCATCATCTCTCCAGCCCCCATTTTAGACATTTCTAAACACCAATTGGAAAGCATATGTGTGCGTGCGTGTGCATGCACCTGCACCTGTTTGTGATCTCTAGGGAAGAACGATTGGGTTCTAACTTGTTTGGACTGGTCTAACAAAAAAAAAAAAATCAGTGAGCTATGGAGGTGGCTCAGCAGTTAAAGCACTTATTCTACAGGCAGGGGACTGGATTTGGATTCCTAGAGCACAGGTAAATGTCAGGTGGGTGTGGCAGCTTGCCCATAACTCCAGAAAATAGATAGGGGCCATCCCTGGACCAGCTTGGTAGTAGACTAGTCATACCAGTGAATTTTGGATTTGAATGAGAGGTCCTGCCTCATTGAATAATGTAGACCGTGATCAAGGAATATTCTAAAATTAAAAACCTTAAATATGTATTTAACAATTTGCTTAATGCTCTTATACAGATTTTGAGTTCATATTTTCTTTTGTTCCTCTGAAAAAAAAATGTTGTAGCTCCCCCGCTCCAAAAAATGTGGCATGCTTCTTTTTAAAGGTGCCTTGCTAGCTTGTTTAGTAGAGAATCTTTTTTTTTTTTTTTTGATAATTGCTAGGTAATTCCTTGGAAGCTAGGCCAGGAAGTCTGAAGAATTCTTAAGCGTTAATGATCACTCAAGCATGAAGGCATTGAGATGGGTTTCCTCTGGGCCCTGCCTGAGATCATTCTTACCCTTTATTTTTACAGTGCAATTCGCAAAATGTGTATGCTAACATTGGATGGAGAATTTGTTTGCACAGTGTATAAGGAACTTCTATAGCACAACAAAATAAATGTTCTAATTAAAAAACAGCAATAGCAACAACAACAACAATAAACAACCCCACAAGTCATATGGTTGTCCACCCAGATCTGCAGGAGGATGGAGGCACCGCCAAGACATCTATCTACTTGGTGAAGCTGAACCACCTTTATAGCACAGACTAAGGGACCCCCAACCTACGGAGATTTTTGGCAAGGCCCGTGACTTACTCAGCATCCCTGAGGATCTCAGAGATCCCTTTTTAACATTGTCCAGTATGAGTCAGCTCCCATCAAACCACCCATCATGTAGCCTCTGTCCAGAGAGAGGTATTGCTGCCTCCGCAGCCTCATCCCGAAAGGGGACCAGGTGTCCACCTCTCAAGGATGACAGACAGTCCATCATCCAGGCCCTGGCAAAGGTTGCTGATTTTGTTTTGGGACAACAGCATAGGACGGTAAAATTGAATCATGAAACTACCTATGAACATAAACAGGGACTTGCTAGGAGAGAGAGTGCAGAACTGAAAATAGCTCCTCTTACTGGACTCCGCGGGATGCTGTCTAAGACACACCTGCAAGTTAGCAAAATCACGCCAACAGGTAACTGGCATGGAATGCTACACAACTCCCAAAGTCCTCCCACTCGGAAAAGAAATTGCTCCAAATGACATAAGATTAAAATTTCATACAGATTTTATTTTGTCTCCATGCAGTGAGCATGTGAAGGGTTCATGGGGAAAGACTAAATGGATACCTATGTGAAACACAAGAGTGGTTGTAGGTTCTTCCCAGTTAGGTTCTTTCATTTCGGTTGCCATAACTGTGTTCTCCATTACCTGATCCCATCGATCTTGTCATGTATGACTTTGCAAAGGAAAGAATCTATTTGTGTTACCCTTGTTGCACCTAGCATAGAGCTGGGTACCAGTCAACTGTCCTGCCAGAACCATTCTGCTGTGGTTTGGATCATCCCCAAGGACATGTGTTAATGACTTAGTCCTCTGCACTTTTGGGAGGTAATGGAGATTCTGGGATAAGAGGCCCTCTGGGAAGAAGTTAAGTCATTGGGGTGTGCCTTTGGAAGGAATATTAGCACCCCAGATTCTTCCTCTCTGCTTTCTTGGCAGCTACCATTAAGCGGACAGCTGTCCTCTACTGGGCATTTCTGTCATGATTTGCCTCCCCAAAGGTCCGGAGGTAGTGGGGCCCAGGGAACAAGGACTAAAGCCTCTGAAACCATGAATTCACAGCAAATTCCTCCTTTCACATTGATTATCTCAGGTGATATTTCACACAGACAGAAAGCCAATAGTACAACTGATTGACTAGTCTGCTAAGGGAGACACCGTCTGTTCTCCTTTAACCATGCGTGTGCCGGAGAATAGTGTGAGCTCCGTCACAGAGACGTGCACGAGACAGTAGGGCACAGGAGTAGGCAGGCATTGCAAATGTCAGCAGGGTTCCAGAGTTTCTCTCTAGTCTTATACACCATGGCAACAAACAACAGGAGCTTCAGATTCAAGAGAGTCACTTTTCAGTGTGGACAGATGCTAGCTGCGGGGCCGAGCCCTGTGAGGGTCATTCATGTTCCTGGAAACAAAGTGTGCATAGCATAGGGAAACTGAGTCAGTGCTTCTGGCCTAGGAGCACTGCAGGCTCTGGTGGGAAAAGACTCTAATGGACACCCAGCACAACAAAGACATTTATCTAGGCTCTTAAGGTTGTAATATGGTTTGCCTTTCCCTTCTTGTTGTGGTTTAGGAGACGGGGTGCTTGGCCTTTACTTGTGGTAAGTAGTTCAGAACAAACACATCATCTAAAAGATTCAGAAGGCAAAAGGAAAGATAAAGATTAAGACTTTCCTGTGTTCCCAAGCAGTGGCTGTAGAAATAGCCCCACAGTTCCAAATACACAGACGATTATAAACACCCAGAGGAAGACCCTGTCCACCACCATGGCCACGTATTTCCAGTCATCTTCTACCTGAAATGTGATAAAAAAGAGATCAAGGCTAGCTTTGAAAACCAGGACCATAGGAAAACATGCTTTGTCCTATGAATAGTGTTTCCCCCCCCCCCAAAGCAACTTTCTCCGATACTTTCAAAATCAATTATTGGTATTATGTTTGCCTGCCCATGTCTCTTATGTGGTGCTCATTGTCTAAGGAGGGTAGATATACATCATGGGTGGCAATGGACGGTGCTGAAGACTTTTATGACCCCTTTCCTCTGACAAGGGTCCTTTCCTGGTTCTAGGGACAGTTCCCAAAAGTATCTGCTTGAGACTCCAACTCTTGTCACTTGTGCATAAGGAAAGCCTGGCCCTTTGGAGACCTGAGTCTGAAGCAGTAAGAGAATAGGATGGAGGATGTGGGCTATGACTGAGAACCCCCTACCCAGAAGTGAGCAGCCTCCAGGCCTCAAAGTGATGCTAACAGAGAGAGCTTCTATATACCTGAACTCTTTCTAACCTTCTGCTATGGTCTTTGTGGGTTGTGTATTAGGGGACCTGCATGGCACGGTAGGTCAACAGTAACTGTATCTCCTACATATAAAATGATGCCAGCCTGGAGGGGAGCTCATTAGCCATTCCTGTCCTATGACACATGTTAGGCCAGGTATTCTCATTTTCTCCCCGTGCGTCAACAGGGTGGTATTGGGGATCCTGATATTCCTTCATTAGGGGTTACAGATGCAGGGAGTTATAGTTATGAAGCAACTCCGGACACCTGGCAAGAGCTTCTAGAAGCCTCAGCTAGTCAAGGGGTGGCATGGGGGAGCTGGTGTGGTATCTTTGAGTTCTTGCTTTGGGGAAGGAGGAGCCACGTTACTGACATGAGAGTGTGGGAGACAGGAGCAGAATGTGTGCATGCTGAGCACATCAGAAGATGCCTTTGATTTGGGTCTATGTCCGCCTCCAATAGAGGATGTGTAAACCAAGCTGCTGAGTGCTAAGGAGCTCATGTCCTTCACTACTGTGACTTCAGGCAACACCTCAGTCAGTTTGCCTTTCCCTTGGGCAGTCTCCCTCCCCACCCTCCCTTTATTACTGTTTGCTGTGTTGGGGCTTGTTCCATGAATCAAGCCTGTCTCACATGTGTAGCATAGCTGCATTTGACTGCAAGTAAATGCAGATTGGAGATGAGTTGTAGGGCTACATATCATCTCACTGTAGCTATGTAAGCACTAATCCAGGTTCCCCAATGCTGCATGATAATAGAGCTGGTCTTAGATGATTCTGTCTGACTGTATCACAAGCATAATTCCCACCAATGCTCTGACTAGTCTGTAAAGTGCCTATAGGCTTGCTAGGGGCACAGCAGGCTGGAGGAAAGGGGTATATGCTTGCCTCCTTTGTTTCATTGTGGCTCCTCATGTTTTCTGCTATGAACTGAACACTATTGATCACATCTTCCATGTCTGGTGAGTGCTCTGAACTCTCTGTCTCCCATTGTGCAGGCTGCTGACTTAACCGTCTCCTGCCAGGAGCTATCTCTCTTGGTTTTTGACAGTGGCAGCATTCCTTCAGAAGTCTGGGCTCTCTTCGATGAGCAAACTTGACCTTGGCAGGTCTCTTAGGAAGGTTTTTGGGGTCTTTAACATCACCCGCCTTCTTTGTCTTGTCCAGAGGCCTCCTCATCATCAGAATTGAGGGGAAAACCTGAAGGAAAATGGTCTTCACCCACTTGGGCATGGCATGTGTTGCTGGGGTGCGGTAGTGTATGTTCAACACAAACACGGTCACCACAATGGACAGTGTGACAAAGATCATGGTGAACAGTAGATACTCACCCACCAGTGGGATCACAAGAGATGTGGATGGGATGGTCTCGGTAATCACCAACAAAAAGACAGTCAGAGAAAGCAGAACAGAGATGCAAAGAGTCACTTTCTCGCCACACTCAGAAGGGAGGTAAAAGACCAACACGGTGAGAAAGGAGAGGAAGAGACAGGGGATGATGAGGTTAATGGTGTAAAACATGGGCAGTCTCCTGATGTAGAAAGAGTAGGTTATGTCCGTATAAATCTCTTCGCAACAGTTGTACTTGATATCATGCTTGTAGCCAGAGGCATCGACAATTTCCCATTCGCTGTTTTCCCAAAAATCGCTCATGTCCACTTTAGAGCCGATGATCAGGAGGTCAATCTCAGCCTTGTCATAAGTCCAGGAACCAAATTTCAGGGAACAGTTTTGATGATCAAAAGGGAAGAAGGTGATGTCCATGGGACAAGAACTCTTGAAGATGGCTGGTGGGGTCCAGGTTATCATGCCGTCATACTTCAAAAGAGCTTTGGTCTTGCCTTCGACTTGGAAGTCGCCGACAGCACTGCAAGAAAAGCCACACACTTTTAGCAACATGGTCCCTCTGCTGTGGGTCCCATGGGTCAAAGATTTTGGCAATTGACTGTGACTCTGTCTAGACACACACACTTGTTATATAGAACAATGTCTGGCAGTTGACTGTGACTCTGTCTAGACACACACACTTGTTATATAGAAAAATGCCTGGCAGTTGACTGTGACTCTGTCTAGACACACACACTTGTTATATAGAACAATGTCTGGCAGTTGACTGTGACTCTGTCTAGACACACATACTTGTTATATAGAACAATGTCTGGCTTCCAGATCTTGTCTGCTGGGACACGAAGTGTCTTGATGCCATCGTATTCCATTGGATCCCAACGTAATTTGTAGTCCTTCCAGAACTAAAAGAAAGGAAACAAAGAGCCATTTCTGGTTATGGTGGTGGTGGTGGTCTTGCTTTGTTTAAACTGTTGTTAAATTTGTTTTTTAACAATGTAATCCATGTACATTGGGGATTCTGATTACTGTTACCCTTTGCCCTCTCTGAACCCCAATCCCAAATCCTTTTACTCCCTGCAAGCCAAATGTTTATGTAAGTTCAATAATTTTCTTGATTAAAAAGTAAGATATTTTGAAGAATACATTGATTCCTATTAAAAGCAGGAGATTATAACCATGGGCACCGGGAGCTAAATAGCTGAGCTGAGTTAGGCATCCCTATAACAAGCTTAAGGCTTCATATTGTGTTTCACGGACTACTTCAGTTCAAACTGGGGTAGTAACTTGTCCCTAATGATAAAAACACAATTTGCACTCATGAGGATGAGTCTATTGCACTGTGTACACTATTTAGACTTTAAAGAGCAAAGACACTACTATAACTTATAAAAGCCAGCTACTGATTATATAATATGCTCTCCAGACCTCAACCATTGACGTCCTAGAGTTATCAAAGAGGGAGGTAAGCATCAGACCTGGGACTCCAGTAATCGATAAGAGGAGATCTGAGAACAGAAAGTAGAAAGGGCAGAGGGCTCTATGTCAAAGACATTAGGCTCTACCCACGTGCTGTCTGCATTAAGCCAGCTGCAAACAGAGCATATTCTATGTCTATCATAGGCTGTGGAGGGAAAGAGGTAATGTAGGTGGGTTTGCCATTGAGCGGACACACGTGGGCACGGTTCAAAGGGAGAGACACATGAGAGACACATACGTGACGCAGCCACAGATTGGTTTCCATGATCTGGTTGACTTCATCCTGGGAAGGAGAAATAATGTTTTCAGCCTTCCATGCACTTGCTAATACAAGTCTTAAAGCAAGAATTATGGCTAAAAGTTGACAAATCTAAGTTGTTTGTGCAAGCATGCAGACTGAGGGAAATAAACTTTAACTACAAGAGAAATAGAGTATTTTTGTACTTGTCCCTGCTCCGTTGTCTTAGAAATGATAGATGGCTTTAAAATGTTGCTCCAAGCTCATTGGAATTTCACCTCCTTTGTGAATCTTTTCTCATCACCTCAGTCCATAAAGCCTCCTGGATGCATGAAAGGAGACAGGGAGGAGGGCAGAGGTTTAGGGACAATGGAGTGGAAGCTCTGTAGGTGGTGACAGGGGCTCACTGTTTCCATATATGCTCCATGGCCTTTACTCAAAGAAGCCTGGAACTCCCTGTGAGCATTTGCTGTGGGATCCAAACGGACACAATAGCTTCAGCTCTCTAGCAAGTTTGCCAGCTGAAACTGGTTATCCTCTCCCTATGCAGTCTCTTCCCCAACCCAAGTACCCTTCAGCTACAAAGGACACTCATACTTACTGAGTGGCCACTTGGCCCTCAGTTACAGAGTGGACCAAGTTCCTGCCTTCATGTGGTCTTAGTTGTTGGTTGAGAAGTTGCAAAATTATATATATATATATATATGCGTACATGAAATATAACGTGATATAGCAAGGAGAGGCAGAATGGCTCATGTGTGCGTTTTATATAAGAGTCAAAGAAGGCTTCTCTGAGGAGGTACTGTCCAAGCATGCCCTAAAGCGGCCTTAGGAGTCAGGGCAGGTAGTCTGCAGGCAGTCTATGTCACCATCTCAGATGGTGACATCTCTGATTCTTAAGTGGCCACTGATCCTCAGCAGAAAAGGTACCCGAGACAGACCTAGGTGACAGGTAGGTCACAGCACAATAGCTTGGGTATTGATGGTAGGTTCTTAATGGTCAGCAGGAGATTCCAAAATCGTGCTTCCCAAGATATCTGAGGCCCCTAAAGAGTGAAGGAGCCCAGCTTTGTTGAGATTTCTAGGCAGGGCTCTGACTGTAGCTCTCTCCACTCCACTGAGCTGCTCTCTGGGCTCTAGTCCTTCACCCCATGGTTCCTGCTACCCACCCTGGAGAAGTCTAAAAAGAGACCATGCCAAGCTTCTGGCTTGCCATCAATATGAAGCCATCCTGGTCCCTGAGATTTGTAAAGGTTAACAAGAAGAGTTAGAGAAATGGGGCCTGCACAGCCTCATGGTTACCCTTCTTGATCAGGGCCTCTGGTGTTGAGTCACCTTGGATCTGTCAGGTCTAGCAGAAGCCTCGCCAGTATATGCTGTTGGCCAAAACCAGGTGAGCTCTGCTGCCTCAGTTCCATGAGGTCTTGTAACTGTTTAAGCCCCACACATTCTCCAAAACCTGATGTATCTCAGGACTAGTTCACTGTGTTTAGGGAGTTGACACTTATTAGCAATACCATTCTCAATAGGCCTGCTCCCCCTGAGACACTTCCATGGGTTGGACAAGCTCCACATGGTGTGTATCCATGAGGCATGCAGACCCTTGGACGTGTTAGAAAATCACATGGATCAGGTGAGTCATAGACTCCATGAAGCAACACGAAGAAACAATTGGTAGACACAGGATGGCAAAAGAGATAGAAGGTGCTTTGCCACTGCTGCCACATCTGGTTATACTTTCAGCACCTTGGCTCATGTGAGCAGCATACCCTGGAGAGGAGCATTATATAACTTTAAAATTAAACATAGTGGTCCAGTATTAACACGGTGATGATACTAGGTGCTACCCTCCTGGCCTGTGAATCTTTATATTTCTGTTACACAAAGAGAAATTCATTTTATTTACGCTGTTTATATGCCACATATGAATTATATTGGTAGCCATATGCCAATGTCAAAATCCACCTACTCAGGACACCGCTGCCATCCTTCCATGCTAAGAAAGTTGTCTTGAGAGAGAGTCCATCATCAGGGTGTGAGGTGAAGCTGAGCAGAGGGGCAGTCCTTCCAGACTTCAGGGGACACCCAGTTTAGCTCTCTACTTCCCGCAGTCTAGTTCACATGCATCTTTACCAGTGCAAAATCAAGAAGGGGTCAGAACAGATATGAGATAAATGGTTTTTAATGGATCAAGTGGATCTAACCAGGTAAGAAGAAACCTCTGGCATGTGAAACATGAGCCAATATTTACCATAATATGCACACGTCCAATCAAGAGTTAAAGGACCAGGTTGGCTCAACAAAGTCCACTGGGTAAGCCTGGTGGTGTCTGCCTAAATGTTGTAGTTAGGTCTTTCCCTAAGTATACCTAGAGAAGTCACCCCGAATGTACCCACAGGACAGATGCTGTAGGGCAGGAGGACCACTTTCCTATCCTTGGGCTGGGCTGGAAGATGACAGGCTTCCTTTATGTGTATGATAGTCTCAGGACCATCTCCGATGCTCACTCTGGTGACATTCCAGGGTTCCCTTAATTTCCTAGTCTATCTAGTGCAATTGGGGCTGAAGTCCAGGCCTGGAGCTAAGACGCCTTCTGGACTTTGAGAATAAGACTCTTCTACCCCCTGTCCCTGGGACAAGAGAAAGAAGATTATTTAGAATGAGGGAGGGAAATGAAAACCAAAAGAGCCTACTTTCACTTGCCCTTGAAACGATCCCAAAGGAATTTACAGAAGGCCAAAGAATAGGGCACAAAATTCACTTCAAGCCTCCATTCCACTAGACTTCATATCTGTATTTTATAATCTGACTCTGAAAGAATTTCTAATCATGCAAAGCCTGATGCAGGGCCTGGAGCGACCCTTTACAGATCATCTGACATTCACTTTTAAGTTGTGCGACAGAGTTCCGGGCCCATCAGGTGTGCACTGGGAACGCAGTGCCCCGGCAACAAGTCTAGAGTCTGAGGCACTCACCACGTTGGCCAGCTGTGTGATGGCCAACTCAAAATGAACTGTGACAGGCTCAGAAACGTTTTCCACCGGCCGGATGAATCGGTTGTAGCGAGCGAACAGTGTGCGGAAGAGCTGCTCTTCAGACGCACAGCCTGTGCAGCCTGTGTGGCAAGCAAAGGAAAGCATCAGGGAAGTGCTGGGGTAGGGGCTGAGCTAGCTCCTCCATGGTCCAAGGCTACTGCCTCAGCCAGAGCTTCATCACAGTACCAGCTAGGCCCACACCTACCCGGTTGCACTAGGGCCACTCAACCCCACCCCCTTTTTAAATGGTGCTTACTGTGTTTCAACATTGAGATAAAACGACTACATAGGCTTCTCAGAGTGATCCCGAGAAGACTGCCTGTGGAAGTCAAGGGCACCATAAATGTCATGGAATAGAAAGTCATGAGGAGGGAAATTCTTGTGTCACTAAACACAACTCACAGCATGACCTCTGAACCAGAAGCTTTGGGGGAATTCTGGAGGTCTGTAGGTTTACACCTGGCAAGGCTGGTACCCTCACCAAACAAACACAGTATCGAATCATTGCCAAAATCCTCCAAAGCCACGACCTTTAAAAAATATACCTTGGAATCATTTATTTTTAGATTTGTGCAAATGCCGAGTTTTTAAAGTACATTCACTTAAAGTCCCTTTAAAGCAATTGCAAATTGATTCTTGGTACCTTTTTTAGCCATTAAAGCCTGGCCAGTGGTGCCACCTGTGTCTCTAATTCTTTAAGAACGCAGTAAATTAGTTTCTCACCTCCAGTTCGCACACCTCCCTTCCTCAACACCCCAATGAAACACACCCTCACAGTTTGTTTTGTACAGTTCATCTTTGTACATACACAAATATGCCATGGACTTCCCCAAGAGATTCGTACCTTGAGAGAGGAAAAAAAGTGGGCTTGAAAGCCTGACCAGATGGAGAGGACCAGAGACTAATTGCTGTGCTCCTCACTGAACGCCACTTCGGGCATCCATTTGGAAGGACAGCCCCAGGAGAGAAAACCTTTGCCTGGCACCTGTCATTGTCACTGGTGTAATTCAACCACAATGGAAACATTTCTTCAGGAGCCAGGGAGAAACCTCCCTGGCTCCTATTGCCATGTCCTTCCTGTGAGACTCTATCCCTGAGCCCTCCATCAGCATCCCCGGAAACCCAGTAGCACGGGGGAGGGGGGGAGATATGTGATCTGCTCCGTGAGCAGCCATGTCTGAGTCAACTCTTAAGATGAGCAAGCTCACTCTGTACAGACATTGAGACAGGTTTCCCAAATGAGGCCAATTGCTGACAACGGGCGGGTTCACAAGCTGCGTGATATGTGCCAGCTAACAAATAAATCTCTCTTTGAAAACTGTATTACATATACACACAAAAAAAGTCACAAAAAATAAGTGGAGAACATTGATAGCATGAACCGCTACAAAAACAGATGACTCTGTGTGTTCATTGGGAAGGCATACTTTAGTTAGAAAAATGAAATATGATTTACAGCATATTGCAATGTTTTCCCCACGCTGCTCTTCAAATCTCATCTGTTAGGTTAAACCTAACTAATAAAAGTTACCTGGTCACTTGGATCTAGAGAAGCTGAGAAAGGAGAGTAAATGCACGGAGCTAAAATCATTCTAGGACATAAGCAGAAGTAACTTACCTTTCAAGGAAGCCAGGAATCCACATAGGCTCAGGCACAAACCCAAGCAAAGGAACCCCTGGTCCTGGCCCGTCCGCATGATAAAAGCACCTGAATTCTGACTTCAGCTCAGAGGGTGGTGAAAAACGCAGCTGTCGGACAGCTGCAGGAATCAGACCATTAAAGCCGCGGAAGCTCATGTGGCAACCCATGCGGATCTTCTGCAAAATGAAAACACGGAACCTCACACAGCTGCTCCCAGCATCATGGGATGGAGCAGATGGCAAGGGCTGTCACATTTCCTGTCACCCTCGATCTCTGTGCAAGAGAGACGAAGAAAGGCAGGACTTGACGCAACACAGACAGCCCCCGGAGACCCTGCCATGGCACCCACTGGGGCAGTGGTTCTCTCCCTGCCTAAAATACAGGCTATCTGATATGCGACCACTGTGTAGATGTCATTTGACTCAGGGGATCATGACCTATAGGTTGAGAACAGCTGTGTTAGGGGTCTAAGCACATATTTACTTGACTTTCACTACAGGAAAAAAAAAATCACACCTAGCACCAAAGCATTCACACAATTTGCTGTTTAATTGAGGCTTACTGGAGAGGAATCTGTCTAAAATAACCCCAATTCCTGTCTTCACTGGGACAGTTTAGAGGGCACGCTTGTGCCTGCTTTCATTTTCTAATGCTAGCCCTCCACGCGCCTTGCGCTTTGGAGTACTGTGACCCCAGATCAGAAGAGAGATCAAATTGCAAAGAATGAGGGGAACAGCTATCCACCAGGAAGCTAAACTTCTCTGTTTAATTCCCTGGGGTGGGTATTGATTAGATTTCTGCTCTTTCCCCCTTCTCTTTGTAGCGGGGGTACCGGTCGGGTTCTGATTAACTGACCATTTGGCTTAGATCTCAGCATTGCTTGAAGAGGAACTAGATAGAAAAATGTTAGCTCTCAAGGAGTTCTCAGTCAGAGTTTAGGGTCCCACTGTGAAAGCAGCACAATCTGCACATTGACAGGGTCCTCTAAGTTCTCTTTGCCCCCCAGCTCCCATCAGCAGAGGGAGAACTCACAGGCGGGGGCCTCAGGCTGGCTCCCTCCGTTCTTACCCGTCATTTCAATCCTCTCCGTAGTACCTAGGCTGCGTCTTTCCCTCAAGTACCACAGAGTTTTCAGAGAGCCTGAGGTGACACACAGTGAGTCAGGATGACACTCTGCTGTGACGGATCCCATACCTTCGGTCAAGGGGGCTGTTTCCGAAAGTGCACATTGTAGCTGCTGTATGCTTGTATTTTCTACTGGACACACATTACAGTCTGAAGGGGACAGTGCTTTCACGTCTAGCTTCTGGGCCTCTGGGAAGCTCACAGCTGGCCTGCCTAGGGCTGGAGCAGAGGAGGGGCCTTCAGAAGGCACAGCTGGTGGTGCCTGCTGACTTCAGCGGGGCAAGCTAAATCTGCATGACAGGTGCAAAGAGGGTACAGGGATCCTTTGCTGGGTGTTTCTTTTTGTAGTGCTAGGGGTCAAGTCTAGGACCTCAGGCATTCTAGACTAACTCTGACCCTGAACCCCATCTAAGCCGTGAAGATGCCAGAGCAGACACAGTGGACAGCAAGGCAGGGGAAGGAGCACGGAGTTTGGATTCTGACCTAGATTTGGATCCTGGCCCTTAAACTCAGCTTGGGGACATTCTGCCAACTACCCATGTCACTCTAATCTTGTCCTAACTTTAAAAAACAAAAAACAACAATGATGACAACAAAAAACCCCAACCCCCCAAATCATGATTCAATCAAGTTAAACCAACCACAAATCTTTCTACTCAGTTTTGTGTGACATTTGCCATCGGTCTGTGTCTCATCCTCAATGCCCCTCATACCACGTGACAACTAAGAACTGGAACTTGTAAGAAAGATGTCTTTAGATTGCTTGTAGGATGATGACTCTCTTTAGATTTATTTATTATGTATACAGTGTTCTGCCTGCATGTGTGCCTGCACACTAGATCTCATTACAGATGGTTGTGAGCCACCGTATGGTTGCTGGGAACTGAACCCAGGACCTTTGGAAGTGCAACCAGTGCTTCTTAACCTCTGGGCCATCTCTTCAGCCCCCTGGGACAATAATAAGCTACGCTGACACCACCAGAAAATGCTTGAGATTCACATTCAGGTTACATACAATTGAAAGCTCTTCAAAATCCATAGGAAAATGGCCAAGCTATAGGCTAATAGCTTCCTGTCTGGACTCTTTCTTTCTTTCTTTCTTTCTTTCTTTCTTTCTTTCTTTCTTTCTTTCTTTCTTTCTTTCTTTCTTTCTTTCTTTCTTGTTGGGGGGTGGTGGGCACAAGTATGGAAGGGTAAACCAGGGAGGAATGGGAAAAGCATGATTGGGGTGTGCTGTACAAAATTCCCAAATAAATAATAAAAATATTATGTTGGGGAACAAAGTAAAAACAAAACCAAACAAGCAAGTAAACACAAAACAAAACACATGGAGCAGTAAACCCGGTTACAAAAATTTAGTTTGAAGAATGAATTCAAGATAGATTTATATTTTGTCCTGATGTTTAGAGTACTTTTTCATGTTTCTCTCCAGGAGCTGGCTCTTGCCCAGCTGTGTTGTTGAGCCAGATAAAGTTCAGTGTTGGCCATGACTTAGTGAGGTCCACAGAATAAAGGGAGGGCGGTGCAACAGCGGGAAGGTTGGTTAGCGGTTTAACACCTTTGTTTTCTCCCTTCTCTACTTCCCTCCTCTTCCTCCTCCCTCATTCTTTCTTAGCCCTTTCAACATATGACATTCAGGACAGGCATGGCAGAGTCTGAGGCAGGTGAGTCCTGAGTTACATAGAAAGAAACAGGAGGAAACAGCAGATCTCAGCTGAAGCTCCGGGTAGTCCATGAGAACTCTGGGAACTCTGCCTGCTTCTGAGGAACTCTCTGGAAACTTTGGGCTCTGTGTACCTTTAGTTGATGCTAATAGCTTTGATTGTGGAGGTCACGTGATTGAACACCGAGCTGTGTGTGTACTTTAGTTTGCTCCTGTGCGAGACTCTGAAAGAAGCAGCCTGATGGTGACGATGCGTCATGAGAAGATGCATTTGAAGATCTTGTCTGGTGACAGCTGCCGTTTGGTGATTTCCCCTTGTCCTCTGGGGAGAGTTCCTCACTTTTATCTCATCCTAGACCTTCAAGGAAAAGACCTCCTTTTTCTGACAACTAACTAGAGGGGGAAAGACTTGACTACCTTCCAATTAGTAACTTTGCTCCTTTAGACCCAGATCTTGGAATATCCACTAGCCTGTGCAGCAGAAAAACAGCCCACTAAAGGTTTGTGTGTTGGCCTCTGAGAAGCTTCCCTGCAATGCACTGCACAGCATTGCTTCTGTAACCTCAGGCAAGACTACAACTGTTGGTAACTGATCTTTATCAGTAACACCAACAATCTCTTAACTCTTTAACATCACTCTTATCTGAATCAGTATCATTAATAACAGCTCAATTCATTATAGCACCATCCTTATCTTAATCAGTATCCCCAGTAACAATTCAAGAAACAAAGGAGTTGAGCTGACAGATGGATCTTGGTTAATTGTGTCTGCTGCTCTTCCAGAGAGTTCAACACTTGTTCAGCAGGTAGTTTCAACTCTAAGGATCTGATACCCTATTCTGGCCTCAGTGGTTATCTGTCCATACACGGTACACACACACACACACCACACACACACACACACACACACACACACACACACACACACACACACACACACAATGAGAAGGAGAGAGAGAGAGAGAGAGAGAAAGAGAGGATTCATAAAATAATTCTTAAAGGAATTGCACATTTCCCCTGCTGTTGCTGGATATTACTTCACATGTATATTCTAGGAATCGGCCCTTGTTCAATCATGTTGTTGACACAGTTAGGAGGAGAGTGGTGGAGCTCTGGGTGGGAAAGGCTGACTAACAATGAAACAGCGAGGCTTCCCTTCCCTTCTTTACCTCTTCCTCCCTTCACCTTCTTTGTTCTTTCTTTGTAAAAGTTATTTAACAAATGTATTTTATATATATGAGTGCTCTGTCTACATGTACATCTGCAGACCAGAACAGGGCATTGGATCCCATCACAGATGGTTGTGAGCCACCATGTGGGTGCCGGGAATTGAACTCAGGACCTCTGGAAGAGCGGCTAGTGCTCTACCCACTGAGACACCTCTCCAGCCCCCATACTTGTCCTCCATAACACTTTCAAAACAATGTATGGTTTACTGGCTTACTAAATGCTTTTCTTCATTCCAGCCACTTGTCCTTGGGTCACTGACATTTCAAGTGGGAGCAAGGAACGTGGTTTGTAGTTAGACCTCTTCACACACAGGCGAAAAGAAGACAGCTCAGGTGCATAATTCCCCTGGAGTCACAGAAACATAAAATGCCAAGTCTGGGAGCAGAGTAGCCCCAGCTGTTCTCATACATTACCGTAGTCATTGTTCTCAGGCTCATTCCATCATCTCTGTCAGAAATGAGGCATTAGATGCCCAAGGACGTTGCTTAGTTGGTAGAGCACTTGCCCAGCATGCACCAGGCCCTGAATACAATCTGCAGCCCTGTCTAAACTGGGTGTGGTAGAATTTACCTCTAATCTCAGAACTCTGGTGGTGGAAGCACGCGTGTCAGAAGTTCAAGGTCATCCTTAGCTACACAGCGAACTTCAGTTAAGCCTTAGATGAGTGTAAATGAAGCCCTGCCTCCCTAAATAAAAAGCGAATGAGATAAATGAACGAAACATTCTTTGCCACACTTACAACCTCAGCGCTCAGGAGGCTTGTGTGTGAAGCTAGCCAAGGCTACCCAGAGAGCCCGGAAAAAGGGCTGGGGATATAGGCAGAGTTAAAATATATGCTATTAAGTGGAAGGTCCTGGCTTCCATCCTCAGTGAGGAGAGAAAGGGGGGGGGAGAGGGAGAGAATAGAATAGAATACATTCTTAGACCTAAAAGTGGAAAGTAAGTGCTTTGGAGGGTAATTGTTTTGTGAGTTTCTAATCATAAAAGCTAAGTTTAATTGGAAGATTATCCTGGGTTGAAAAGTAACATTTGTAACATTAGGACATTTTTGTCATAAAAAGTGTTTTGGGAATTTTGCTGCTTCCAAAACACACTGCATTGCTTCTCCCCCAAAATAAAGGAGATATTTTGGCATGGTTAGATAAATTAGGTGTGTGCTTTTTTCAAGTGAAAGACCTCCGGATAGGGGAGACTCTCACTCAAGTCTTGGGATAACACGACCCCCCAGGAACTCACGAGAGACCGTCCTTCCTGCAATCACACGAGGTTTATTGACAAGTACCAGCGCGCTGGGGTGGAGACTCATAGCCCACGCAGGGGCGAATTCGAGTATTTGGGAGAAGGGGTTTTTAAGGGAAGAAACCACAACCCAGTAATCCAAAGGGGGTGGGGAGGGCGTCATTGAATATTCCGAAAATACCAGTGATCATCACAAGGGGGGGGTACCTCAATGTTTATTGTCAAGATTATAATCTAACTTTATCTTCAGCTAGTTCCTGAAACGGGGTCACTGACCGGGCTAACCTAGATTTTTTGGCTCTCCTCTTCCTGCTAGAGGGGTCTGGATTTATCCGGGTCTTTCACAAGTTTTTCCCTTTTCTTTATCTTAACAGATTTAAACTGCACAAGTGAACACTCGGCAGACTGATGCCCAACTGTCAGTTCTTTTTAAACTCAAAATAAGAAAAAAACCCTGCTTATAAAGAATGGTACACTAGAGCCCAACGTGCGTGTATTATTCATGATCTGCCACAGCATAACACTATCAATAATGTAAGGGTCTCATGTGTTGTTTAAAATACCTACCTGTGTTAAAACTTCAGGTGTTCGCAGTTCCTCAGTAGTATTTCACCCCTACCATACCCAGCATTTCTACCACGGGCAGGGAAAAACAAGCATTGCTGGGTATTCAAACATATAGCAATTTGGGAAGAAACTTTACATTGCTAATCAAAGAAGGAGCTCAAATTGTCCCAGTCAAGCCATCCTTTATTCTCTAAAAGACACAAAGGGAAGAGCCTGAGGGACAGGAGTGGGATAGAGCACAGTGATCGCCTTGATGAGAAAGGTAAACATTGATGCTGGGAGGTCCTAGCGCTGAGGACTTCCCCTGCCCCTGTGTCAGCCACTAGAGGACTCACTTCTTCTCTGTTAATCCCCCAGCCACTGCTATTGTGAGTCAAGACATCATTTTAGATGCGAAGACAGTGGCAATCCAGGAGGTTAAATAACTTTCCTAAAACTCCATCAGAGCTGGAAAGTGACTGAGCTAGAATTCCAATCTGGATCCATCTGGATCTAAGCAAACACTTTCAAATCCCTGGAAAGGCTTTTAAGGCCATGAATACTTTATACATTGAATGCTTTAGAGTCCTTTCCGAACTGGGTCATGGTCAGCGCTACTTTTACTTTCCTTCCCCTTGGATCCTCTCCTGTGCACAGAGCTTGGAAGTTAAGGCTGATGAGAAAATGGAGCTGGGCCCTACATCCAATGCCAGGCAAGAAACCGCAGTCAGGTGAGTCTGGGCTCATATGGGCAGACTCCTAACTCTGGGAGAACAGTGGGTACAAGCACAGCAGGGCCCATGGTTTTCTCCTTGCGCTGCTGGGAATGGAAGTCTAGGGAGCATTCTCCTGCTGAGCCACACCTAGCTTTGGGCATGTTTGTTAACCCTGCCATGGGGTCCGCTCAGCAACTACCAGTGAAGGACATACCCTCGTGAAAATGATTACCAAGACAGAACTCTGGGAATGCTGGACCTCCCTTCCAGGCTCTTGAATTCTGCCTTTATAAAGCAATTATCTGGGGTTTTCAACAAAGACATAAATGTGCTCCAACTGTAGGTCTCTTGATGCACAACCAATTTCAGCTTTGTTAACCATTGTCACAGAACCAAGAACTCAGTGAAATGAAATGTATTTCACTGCAGGAGTCCCAGATGTGTGACTGAAAATGAGAAAGCAATGCCAAGTCCTATTGATTTCTTAGGGCTCTATCATAAATCCCCACAGATTGGGTGGGCTAACTTTTGTAATAATAAATCTGCTGGCCTGCCCTGTCACTTAGGTACCTTGTCTCTTTAAGAGACAAGCCCTGTTCACTCCCAATCTCTCCCTTCCTGCTGAGGCATGCCTCCTCTCCACCTCTCTCTCTCTCTTTCTCTCTCTCTCTCTCTCTGTCCCCATCACTCCTTCTTCTGAAGAGGCAGTCTCTGCCTCTCCTTATCCCCTTCCTCTTTCTTCTCTTTCTCAGTCCCTGCTCTGTCCCCCCACTCTCTGTTTCTCCTCCCTTCCATAACCCCTTACCTTCATACCTTTCCCAATACACACTAGATAAACTCCACACCCAAGCTCTCTCTGCATGGCATATCTGTTGGTCTCCCACTTGCCAGGGGACCTGCCGGGGTCGCACCATCATGAATCATAACACTAATACCACAGAATGCTATCCTTTCACAGCTCTGAGGATAAAAGCACTAACTTGCAGCTCCTGGCAAAGTCAGGCTCTCCCGTAGACTCCTCCAGAGAACCTTCCCTTGTCTCCTCCAGCTCTTGATGACCCAGGTGTACCTTGTCTTACAGCTTCCTAATTCAGGTCTCTGCATCTGTAGCTACAGGACTTGGTCTGTGACCCTGCCTCTTTCTCCTCTGTTTCTTCCAAGGAAAGTGGTGATTGGATTTAGAGCCCTGTCCTCAGACCTGCTGTTCCTGCTGCTCTGGGGTCTGACACAGGCTATGCTTTGTAAAGCTCCATGGCTGATCATGATGGCCATGGCCAGCTGTGTCCACTGAGGAGAATCCTTTTCCAGAGAACCAGAAGAACATTTGCATAGGACCCATTCCCAGCATGACCCTGTGATATTATAGACTTGGACATTTCTGGGGCACGTGTGTCTCTGCAAATCTGTCTGTCCTAAAACAAACTGTGAGGGAGATGAAGATGCTGAGCAGATGTTGTGTTTCCTATGAAACAGCCCAGTAGGCACTGGTGTAAGTCCTGCTGTGGTCTTGGGGTAGTGACAAGTGACAAAAAGCAGTCACCAATGATGCATATTCACTTTTCAAGCACCCATTGAACATCCACAAAATTGAGTTTTTGTTAGGACAAAAATGTTTTCAAAAACAATAAAGACTCAAAACCACAGAAAGCATCCACTGTCTAGAGACAGTCAAATCAAAACTCAATTCCAGAACACTTCCAACTTGCCTTCTTTGAAGGTAACAAAGTGCTGCACTGGTCCTTTATGTTTTGAGGACGAGTGAGATAAATCTAATAATGTATAGGAGTTTTCTGTGCAGGCCTCACCAGAGTGTGCACACAATGGAACATAATTTTAATCATAGGGTCATACCTAAACCAGGTCTAATCGCAAAGTAATGCAGAATGTGGCCTTGTTCTAAAGAGTCTGTCAGTGTCCCCAGCTTCTCTGCCCATTGATGAGCATGTCTAAGTTTCCAATGCCAAAGCTATATCCTCCAGCTGGTGAGGACTAGGAATGAGGCGCAGATAGCTATGCTGGTGGGAAGGAAGAAAATGGTGCAGTGCTTTGAAAGGACAAAAGCAGAAAGAGAGTCCATTTACCTAGAGTTCTATTCCCAGCAAAACTGTCCTTCATGAGAAAAGGCAAAGAAATCATTTCTAGACAGGGGAAAGGAGGAAATCCATCATCTACAACAAACATGTGCTATAATCAGTGGTGAACAGAGTCAGCCATTCTCACCAATAGATAGGGTACAGGCCCTCAAGACCATTATTCAAAAACAAGGTGGACGGAACCTGAAGAATGACAGGTAGCAGAGGGTGTCCTCTGGGTTTACATGCAGAATTACATGTAGAATGCACACATAACTACATACATGCATTCTCTCTCTCCTCCCCACCTGTTTATCTTTCTTCCTGTTTGTCTTCCCTCCATTGCCTAGTTTTTTTTTTTTTTAAATAGTGTAATGGCTTTGGTTTTTTTTTTATATTTATTTGTTTATTTATTATGTTTACAATAGTCTGTCTGTGTGTATGCCTGCAGGCCAGAAGAGGGCACCAGACCTCATTACAGATGGTTATGAGCCACCATGTGGTTGCTGGGAATTGAACTCAGGACCTTTGGAAGAGCAGGCAATGCTCTTAACCGCTGAGCCATCTCTCCAGCACCTCCATTGCCTAGTTTTAAATCTGGGCCTGGGAGACAATTCTTACTTTCTCATAGAAGATAATGATTTGGAAATGCTTACGAATATCCCAAGCGTGATGATGTGTCCTTGTTGCTGTGGTTGGTTCTTTGTCAACTTGACAGAAGGTAGTTATGTGGAAAGAGAACTCCTAATTGAGAAAATGCCTGAATAAATGTGTACAACTGAAGATAATTTTAGACCACTTTCTTAATTAATATTGCTGTGGTAAGGAGAGCCCAGCCAACTATGAGGTTGGTCCTGGTGTGCATAAGATAGCAACATGAGCAAACCATGTAAGCAGCCCTCCTCCATGTAAGCAGCCCTCCTCCATGTAAGCAGCCCTCCTCCATGTAAGCAGCCCTCCTCCATGTAAGCAGCCCTCCTCCATGTAAGCAGCCCTCCTCCATGGCCTCTGCTCCAGTTCGTGCCTTGGGTCTCTGTCCCAACTTCTCTGGATAATAGATTACAAGTTGTAAGAGTAAATAAACCCTTTCCTCCCCAAGTTGCATTTTGGTCACTGTGTTTTATCACAGCAATAGAAACCCTAAGTAACACAGCACTATGTAATACAGCACTCCACCTAGTATCTAGGAGGCGGAAGCAGGTCACTCTCAAAGTTGAGATAAAACTGAACTATATGCTGGGATCCTGTGAAAACACAAACATGAAACTTTAATATTTTTACTTGCTACCTTTGTTTTGAGGGTTTTCTGTTGGGACCATCTGGAGTCCTGGCCTCCAGCTGCTCTTCCCTGCTAGAGATCTTTACTTCTGATTTGAGTTACTGAAAGCTCTGTCAAAATTGTTTGCCAGCTCTGTTCCACGAGCATGTGTTGCCTTGCCTTGAGGAACAGAGGATAAGGTTTTCACCTGTTGGCCCACCTGATTGTTGCACTCTTGAAGTTCTGGCTAGAGCAATAAAATGGCAAAAGGAGATCAAGGGGATTAATGTGGAAAGGAAGAAGTCAAACTTTCATTATTTATAGATGATATGATAGTACATATAAGTGATCCAAAAAACTCTACTAGGAAACTTCTATAGCTGATAAATACCATCAGTAATGTGGTAGGATACAAGATCAACTCAAAAAAATTAGTAGCCCTCCTATATACAAATGATAAAGAAGCTGAGAAAGAAATCAGAGAAACATCACCCTTCACAATAGCCACAAATAATATAAAACACCTTGGGGTAACACAAACAAAACAAGTAAAAGACCTGTTTGACAAAAATTTTAAGTCTTTGAAGAAAGATACCAGAAAATGGAAAGATCTTCCATGCTCTTGGATAGGTAGGATCAGCATAATAATAATGGAAATCCTACAAAAAGCAATCTATAGATTCAATACAATTCCTATCAAAATCTCTTATCTAGGAACAAGTTAGCGTGAGGCTCAAACGGCAAAGAGAAAACAAAGTTTGAACAACTAGACAAGACCTAGCTTCCTGGGGGGAAAAATCCACCAAGCCAATCCAATTCATGCTACCTGACCTTGCTGGGCCAGCCTATATCATGCCTACATCTTTTGTGTGAAGAGGCATTTTAAATGCAGGGAGCTAGAAGACAGGATTATGGTAGCTTTCTAGCTAAACATTAAATCAAATCATCTCAAGGCCTTGAGGCTTAAAGTCATGTTTATATAACAGTGACCAAATGGCAAAGATGGAAAGGTCAGGCTGTTTTATTTACTGGAGCCTTATAGATGTGTCCCAAAAACTCACTTGGAGACCCCATTTGTATTCTGCAAGGCACCAAGAGAGCTTGTAGGAAATTTAACCAAAGGATTTGGATCTCCAATTAAAATTGGTTCCAAGTTTCAACTCAGTGTGAGGAATGTGAGAGAAAGGAAGTTTAATAATGAATATCTAAGGTCATCTCAGGTGCCTAAGAGATAATCAAGAAAAATACATGGAAGGGCATATTTTCTTGCATTTTTGTCTGCTACAAAAATGTCATGTTTAAGAATTATGGGGATTAGACCCGGAACGACAAACATTGAATATTCTTTCTCATTGGAGTCTCCTATCTCCAAATCTTCAGATGTCAGTACATAACCTGGAATAAGCGCAGAAACCAGGAAAGTAAAAAGGACTAGGGTAGAGAGAAGCAATAGAAAGGGGAACAGCAGGACACAAATAACAGTAAGAATGACAGAGAAGGTCACGAGGAATCAGACCATTACCCACTTAACTAAAATGCCTATAATGCACATAAGTTAGCTTATAAATATACGTATATATTTTAAATGAAAATTCTCTCCAAAGAGCTATAGAACATCTAACAAAACCCACAGTATGCTTTTGAGTTGTTGGTCAGGGTTGCCCAAGGGACTACCAAAACTACAGGCTAGTGTATTGCTCTTGGTTGATCCCTGCACCTCTGACAACAGGGTCAGCTCTACTGTGCTTAGCAGGGTATTTTACCACAGCAATTCAAAGAGGGCCTAAGATACTGGGAATTTATCAGGTGGGATGTTCAATATTGTTTTGTTTTAGGAAGAATTTCTTGTGCTTTGGAATGCATCTGGAGTATGTCTTGGGTATTGGCTACTTTTCTGCACAGCTAAGGGAACTATCAATTAAATGAAGAGGTAACCCACAGAGTGGGAAAGAATCTTAGCCAGATACACATTTGGTGGAGGCTTAATATTCAGAATATATAAAAACTCCAAAAACAATAAAAGAAAAAAACAAAAACCAAAACAAACAAATAAACAAAAAATAACAAATGACCCAAATAAAAAAATAAGCCATGGTCATAAAAACAGGCATGTTGATCGATGGTATTGAGCTGATGACCCAGACATGAGTTCACATACCTAGGGTCAACTGATTTCTGACAAAGAAGCCAAAAGTAAACACCGGAAAAAAGATATCATCTTCAACAAATGATACTGATCAAACTGGATGGCTGCAGGTAGAAGAACCCAAATAGATCCATACCTATCATCCTGCACAAAACTCAACTCCAAGTGGATCAAAACCATCACATAAAACCAAATACCCTGAATATTATAGGAAAGAAAGTGGGGGGAGAGTCTTGAATTCATTGGCACAAGAAAAGACTTTCTAAACAGAAACCCCATAGCACAGGCACTAAGATCAACAATTAATAAATGTGATCTCATGAAACTGAAAAGCTTCTGTATGAAAAAATACATTTGCCCGAAGTGGAAGGCTACAGAATGGGAAAAGATTTTTACCAACCATACATTCAATAGAGGGCTAATATCTAAAATAAATAAAGAACTAAAAAAACTGGATATCAAGAAAATAAATATCCCAATTAAAAATGGGGTACAGAACTAAATAGAGAATTCTCAGAAATTTAACACAAAAATGTTTGATAAATACTTAAATGTCCAACATCCTTAACCATCAGAGAAATAAAATCAAATTATTTTTATCTTATATTAGTAAGTATTTCCATGATCATAAAGCAAAGAAAAACTAGCCTATAATTCACAATTCCAGAGAACCTAGACAACAAAGAGGAGCCCAAGAAAGACATACAAGGATCTAATCTACATGGAAAATTGAAAAAGACAGTATTTCCTGAGTAAATTGGGAGCATGGGGACCATGGGAGAGGGTAGAAGGGAAGGGGAGAGGAAAGGAGTGGAGTGGGCAAAAATATATAGCTCAATAAAAATAATTTTAAAGAATTTCCATGATCAATAAAACAAATGATAGCTCATGCTGGTGAGGATATGAGGTAAGGGAAAAATCTCATCCATTTCTGGTGGGAGTAAAACATATACAGCCACTATGGAATGAGCATGGTGGTTCGGGATAGACATACCTCAAAATTCAGCTATATCATTCTTGTGCATATACCCAAAGGGCTCTACATCCTACTACAGAGGCACTTGCTCAATCCACGTTCATCGCTGTCCTATTCCTAATAGCTGGAGATTGGAAACAGCATAAATGTCCATAAACATATGAATAGATAATGAAAATGTAGTCCTTTTACACTATTAAAAAAATGAGATCATGAAATTTTTAGGGAAATATATGGAGTTAGAAACAACCATCCAGAATAAGGTAATCCAGACCAGGAAAGGCAAATATGGTATATGTTCTCTTATCTGAAAAGCCTAGTTACTCTGAAACTGCTTAGTGACTCTTACCAGAGGCTAAGACTATCCCAGGATGAAGC